>JAVTVY010031969.1:0-135491 GCA_036873755.1 Hanleya hanleyi | reverse complement strand
TATTGAAAAAAAAAACTTTACAAAATTACATCATGTATAAATGTTGATGGTATATTTTTGTAACATGGCATAAAATAATTGAAAACAGAAGCAAACTTAATGTGGTCTCGCTTGTAAAACTTTAGGAAACTGTTCAAAGTTTTACTGTCTATGAATGCCTATAGTTACAACATGTGTGTGTAGCAAATTGGTAAATTTTGAGAAAAAAAAAGTATTATATTATCACAGGTTATGAACCTTGTATATAATTCCCATTTATATGTATCTATACACAACTCGCCACACTCTGGAATAGTTCTTGAGCTATGGAAATCACACCCTAAATGCTATGTAACTTTATCCTTTGTGCATTTTGACTACTTAGGCCCATGTAGATGAAATCATTTGTTTTGAGAATTTTTGGAAAGTCTTCATGTTGGAAAGAGCTAGTGAATGAAAACTAAGGCTTTATTGAATTTAATATTAATTATGCGGCATTCAGCGCTTAATATGCATGAACGTAATACAAATGTATGATAATATAAACAATGAAATGAATTAACAGTTTTATTTTAGTAATGCAAGAAGACCATCCCTGCTTTACAATATTCAATATTTAATTGTATATGCAATTATTATGAGGAAATGAAAAGCCAATTAATGCTGTTTGAGCTCAATTGCCCATTATACTTGTATTTAAATTTTCCATTCAAGATCATATAAATCTATCACATGAAATTATTGTATTTATGGCTGGCAAACTATGAAACAAAGTTTCTTTGACTTTTAATCAACATTGCATTTTATTGCATTAATTTCATTCAATTATTTTATTCACATATTGTAATACCTTTTAAAGCAAGTCAATATGAAATTTTGTACTCAGATTTTACACTCTTGCTTGTGATAGGGTTATTTCCCTTGAATAAAAGACCAACTATATGGGAGGTAATCGTCAATCAATAACTTCTGCATCTGTTCTTTTGGAAGCAGAAGCGAAAGTACAAATTTCGGAAGATGATGTCATCATAAAGGAGTTTGGAGAATTTTTAACCTCTTGTTCTATTAAAACATCAATTTAAGGAGCCTCCAAATCTCTTACTGGTGTTTTTTCCCCCAAAATCTCACAGACAACATTCAACAAGCCAACCAGAGAGAATAGAAATTAGAGGTCAGGAATCTTAAACCAAACAGTCCAAGAGATGACATCGACACCTAAGAAAACCTCAAAAGAACGGAAATATAAACAATTAATCAAAAATATATATCAACGACCCCAGTTGTGAGAAAAGAACAGACAATTGGATCAAAAATAACGAAATTCACCTCTTTGACCTTGTCTGGAGTTTTTGTACATGGAGGACGACGAGGCTGTGACCTGCTGATTGGGTGACGGCTGTGAGGCGGGAAAACTGTCCTGAAAACTGGGCAGTTGTGAACTGTATTGGCCACTATTGCTGCGGAGTTTGTCCCGCTCATAGTCCCGGTCAGGCATCTGACACACAAAGTACAGGTCAGAGGTCAAAGGGGAGAAGTTTGACAGATTGGCAGAAAAAATCCACAGAGATAATAAATAACATGAGAATATACACGACAGAGGTACATTGTAACAAAAAACACTATTGAACAACTGCGTCTTTAATAGCTGCTACAGTTGATCGACTTGATCAAACTAAAAAATATAAATGGCAGCTACATGTTTACAGAACCCATATTTTTTCCGGAAGACAGCATTGAATTGCAATGCTCAGTCTTAGTCCCATATACAAAAGACTACAGGGATAAAAAATTTCTTCTGCAAAATATTTGGAATATTTCTGCATTTTTTTTTCTGCTGCAATCTCTAGGTTGTGGCGGATCTTATCTTGCTCAATCCAAGTCTGTCAGTGTTCGACTCAAGCGGTCGCTCGTAGACCTAGTACCTGCTGTAACCTCTCTGTGGACGTAAAAAACAAGACCAACTTCACATAAACTATTGACTTTCGTTTTTGAGCTACTGTAAAAAGAACAAAAAATTATTAAACCAAATTCAGGAATTAGATTCAGGAAAATTTAAATGATGAATAAAAGTTTGTGCTGCTTAATTGGTTAGTGTATAAAATAATCACAATAATGCTTCAGCTTTCACAGGCCTCTAGCAACAGGCTACTTATTACCCAGCGCTTCATCCTTCGTTCATCCACAGAAAAACAGTCACACCCCAAGCATGCTACATATAGGTGGGCCATGAAAAGCATTGCTTGAAGCCCAGTATCAAAGCGGATTCCAGACACAAACAGACTGGCTGTCACGGTCTTGTAAAAACCAGGGTGGAAATGTTTCATCAGTGTTTGTTTCTAGTATAACCTTAACTGAGACCGGCCAAAGATTTGGTTTTATTACAGTTTAGTCTGATATTTCGGCATAACCAAAACAAACTAAGACTTTTTGGCCAGTCCCAGGTAAAACAAATGCCGTATGGGCCTCAATACATGTACACGCATGTGCATGCCTAACTCATATCTTGTTAACTAGAATTTGGCCTTCATGAAAAAGGTCAAGGTCGGTCAACTTTAATAGGCTTCTAATTAATCACCAGTTGCATATGTACTGTGGTGTAGTGTAAATTCGAAGAGCTGAGCCATGATCCCGCGAGTTACTGCAATAACTAGAATTAGATTCACGCTTTTTCAACCAGTAGGTGACCTTGACCATTTCATCTCAAAATGAATGGGGTTCCTCTTTGCTCCATGGATAAGGTATACCACAAGTTTGGTATCAATCCATGACCTGGAACTGGCGATATCGCACAGCTCACAAAAGTTAATGGCCAGACAGACAAAAAACCATGATCGCAATATATGATAGCCTCATCTATCGACAAACAAATTGATGAAATATTTTGAGCGAGGCTCTTACAAAACCTTGCCCTTCGATTAGCCTTCATATGGTTTGCAGAAGGATATTCTGAGGCTGTTGTTTGTCGATCAATGTTGAGGCAATATAGAAAACGCCACCTAGTGTGCAGGCATATGAAGCAAATGTTCTGTAAGGCGAATATTGTGGCTGTTAACATAAAACACACTCCATGCTGTTAAGACAGTACCTTTGCCATAAATAGCACACATAACAATACAAACAAAGCCAAAACAAAATTTGTCTAATAGAAAATTGCACAATGGATTTCGGGAAACGGACTCAATTTAATTTTATGGAAAAGATATAGTTTTTCACTACAGGAGATGCATGCACAATAGATTAGAAGATAAACTGAAAGCGCTAGTTCTGTCAGTTGATTGGTTAGCTGGGCCGAAATTGACAAACAGGAAGTGGCAATTACAGAATCTGATTGGATAATTGTTATTGTGCAAGTCAAACCCTGTCATATATTTTCATACATGTAGGCATATCTGCACATCAATATAATTTGAGCAAGAACAACATGCATACGCAGGTAGATGAAGAGGAAGAAAAAAGTTTCACATTTATTTTCTTGGGGAGAGGTAGTAGTGGAAGAAAAGGGAATATAAGATACTGTGTCATGTTTGATAATGGCCAGCCACGAAGTGTTTCAAGAAATAGGACTTATTTCATTTTGGTACATCTATACAATCCATGATCATGTATGGTGCTATATGGAAATTTAATCATTCAAATTATGGCATTATAAAGAAATTCAAAAGCATCCAATGATCAAATGGCAATATGAACATGTTGAAGTCTGTGGGGAGGGTCGGCACATTTAAAACAATCATTTTTTCTTCTTCATTAATTATGACATTAGTTATAGGACGTTCAAGATCGACTCAAGGTACATTTTAAAGAAATACCCCAATCACTTTATTAATTCACACTTCTGTAAACAATTTGTCGAGTCCAAAATCCTCTTCAGTAATTTCTAAGCAGAATAGGTCAGAGCAAATAAGCTTGAAAATAGCAGAAGATGGAAGTCACACTATGGCGGCATGCAGAGACTTTAAATTGTCTTTGAGACATGCGGACAACTTTATGGAAGACTGTTGCAGCCACTTGTTTTCTGACAAGCTTGCGCCATACACAATAACCGGCTGAAATTGCAGAAAATAGAATGCCACGATAGTCTTCAATAAATTTGGACGAATTCGTCAAAGGACACGTGAACCCACCCTTACTCATGTTACCCTTAAAATCAAGAGCATACAAATAATTATCCATTATTGCATTAATTACTTTCCCAGTATAAGACAGAAATGAAGTTTAGGCAAAAGCAATAAGCACACAAATGAGCAATGAAAGTCATTAATATATGAATAAGCAAAAATCTGATCTCAGATAAACTGCATATGGAAATATAATATTGTATAGGACTTTTGGGGCGATATGAACAAATTTAGAATACAACTGTCAAAGTGAATAAATTCAACAAACTAACTACTGGTACTATCGGTATATGTTCTACAAGCAACCGAGAAGACAGACAGAGGGCTGGATTGAGCAATGACTGAAACACCAACACAATGGTCATTCTGCATGTAACTACAGCGCCAAATATATGGTTTTCCTACAGGATTAAATGCTAAGTCCATGGTATGAGCAAATGTAAACAAACACATCCAATCAATCTAAAGGGGTAGGGGCACATGTTAAAATTAATATAAAGCCAAACT
The DNA here is from genome assembly GCA_036873755.1 of Hanleya hanleyi. Lineage (NCBI taxonomy): Eukaryota > Metazoa > Mollusca > Polyplacophora > Lepidopleurida > Hanleyidae > Hanleya > Hanleya hanleyi. The sequence continues at coordinate 130,887 of JAVTVY010031969.1, read as the reverse complement.
CGAAATCATGTGTCAGCCATATGATGATATTTAAGAAAGATTAGTGTGCTGTTCCCATCAGTCAAGTAATGGCCACTATCGGGTGCCAGTGTTGAACCTTCAGTTTTCTCTCCATTTGACGCAGAAAATGTAGTGCATCAGCTCATCTCCCGAGCACAAAATTGAGGGAAAGCAGATTAAAAAGAGATCTATGTTAACGGTAAATGAATCAGATACTATTCATATCTTGAAGCCATTCGGTGATCTCCATGGTGTGACTATTCGTCATTATTGTTATATAATCAATGGCTGTGTTGATTGATCAATTATGATGTAGTAATCCACCTTTTGCACATTATTGACAGAATAAAGAAGAAGCCTGTCTGTGACCTCAGCTGATCAGCTTCTGGTTCATATACTATTTCACTTTGTCTTATCTTTTGAACTGGTGATAGCTGGCATATTTTCATGTAATCACACGGCATATTTTCATGTAATATTTGCCTTTTGCTCATTTATACATAATTCTAAGCATAATGATACTTTCTAAGAATACTGGGGAATTACAGTGCATACATGTATGTATAAAATTAAGTCAGTTATCACCAGTTCAAAATATTCTCCTGGGATAAAAGATAAGGCAAAGCAAAATTATATGAACCAGTAGCCGAGTACAGTTCAGTGCACCGAAAGGCTTCTTCTTTGGTATCTCAATAATGTGCAAAAGGCAGATTGTAATATATTTTTGCGCCAGAGGTCACTGAATGATCTTAAGGTAAGGTATGTTTCAAATGTTTTTGCCGTTTATAGATCTGTGTTTAATCAAGTTGACAAGTCAGAAGGAGAGAGCAAGGAAGGTTCACCGTTTGCGCTCTGAAGAATACTGGCAAATAACCATCCATATAATAGTGTTCATGCCACAAAACGGTAAATTCAGTGTGCAAACAGACTTGCATGCAACTGGCAATTATCATAATGAATACTGTGGGTGATTAAAAAGAAAATTTTTGAGTCCTTATTTAGTAACTATTATACTATACATGTATAAATATAGCTCGACAATCTTTTCCATTACATTAACGTGTGTCTGCCAAAGGCAAGTTCTGGGGCATCAAAGGTCCTATGTCACAAAATTTTAACTGGTGATTTTACCCATATCAAATGCGACATGAATCCACAACCAGATTTCAAACAATTTCATGCTTGGAAAATTTAGACAAGTAGATTCACCAATAGATTGATTATTATGAAATAATGCATGATGTTCGCGGGGGGGATCCTATTATCTAGCCCCTCTCAAGATGCAAATATTTATTGCCCAACAGGATTAGAAATATAACATTCATGCTAGAAATGTGGCACCATCCATCTCTTCCCAATGCAAATGCTTGAGCAATATCACCATAGTGGATTTCTATGCACATTTTCGATACATGCAGGATAGGATGAAGACTTTAATAGCCTCCATGAGCACCCAGACTGCAAATAGAATGTTGAACTCTAACATATCGGGGAAGCATTTGTCATCGACTAAAATTTCTAAGATTTCTAAGCTAGGGTTAGGATATTATTGTACGCTATGATCATGTTAGGAGGTGTCAGGTGGGGGGGGGGGGAATATATTATTGTTAATCCTAGATTGATGATACTGAATGAAATATATTCTTATATTTTTATAAGCTACACGAATGCAGGTTTCAGTACTCAATGAATGATGAATTTCTCGCTGCTCCTAAGAAGTTTAGTAGTTTTGTCATAAATATGGTAGTATACATAGAGAGCATGTCAATAAGTATCCATGCTATGAATACGCAACCATCATTATACCAATCCCCCAGTCCATATTCATGCAAATCCAGACTCCATGCAAATATTATGATCATTCGGGTCCAACAACCTCTGTGATACATGTATCATCATGCTGATATTATAGTAACTGGCTGATGAATAATTTCCCTCTCTACTCACTCTGTCATCGTAACCGTTATCGTCAAATTTGTATTCTTTGAGGATTGTGTACGGGGCGTGTCCCACCTCTCCTTGGTAGTTTCTCAATTTCCACCAATTCCGGCTGTCCTCTAAAACCTATTGGGGAGAAGAGCGCAAGGGCGCAGCACTTAAGATTGAAATTCACATCCATAAGTGTACAAAAACACTGTCCATGACAGAATGAAATTTTATTGTCAAATTCGAAATTTAATACGAAGTGAAATGCAAGCTGACGTGAATGTCTGAATAAAAAAGCCTGAATACATTCAAATCTGTGCAAGATCAGGATCAGAGTGCATGTAAAATCTGCATGGGCAATTTTAGTGGAAAGAGGATTGGCAACTGGGTATTGTACTATGACTGAAGTATTCAAATACAGATTTCTGGCCATCTGAAACTGCTTGCAAAACTGCTTAATATTTTGGTTTTCCATACCTCTAAAACATCTCCTTCCTCGACATTCAATTCTTTTGCATTTTTCCCTTGTCGCCGATGAACAACTTCATAGACTCTACAAGATGCAAGACAAAGATCAGTCAATATCTGACAATGAATCAGCTTGGATTTGTATATTTTGGGGAGAAAAAAAAAACCTACTTCACAGAGGACATGAATTTATTCAAATGACCAAATCTCCATATCAATTTATCCTTTCAATACGATTAATATCAACATAGCAATACCAGAAACAACCGGGTAGGTCTTGTCGTCTCTCCCACCAAGACTGATTGGACGGACAGAATCCCAAACAATTGCCCCTTCCCCCATCCCCCCCCCCCAAAAAAAACATCCCTGTATTGATGGTATGATTTCTTCCCAGTGGAATAATGTCGCCCTGCAAGGTGATCAATGTCACTTCGTCATGACCAGTTCTCCACAATCTGACTGAAATAAGATCTGAAAAAAAGCACGTCACTGATTTTAGATCAGGAAATGACACCTGGGATTCCGTGTTCAAAAACCTAGCCATAAGCAGGTCTAGATCACTATTTTGGCTTGTCTCACTTTGCAGCAAGGGGGGCGACAAGTGTAGGGTATATGTTTTAACTTGTTTCATCAGATTACTATTTCATTCTCTTGAAACAATGATGATATTCATTTATTAGATTAATAGAATTTAGATATATCGATCAATTCCAGAAGACATTTCTCTGTTGCTAATATCATGAGGTTGACTGGTCTCTAATTCTCCTGACCTTTGTGGCCTGACCTTGAAGTTTTCATACACATATCCCTAAATTGTGAAGATGCTCTGCGATTGGTCAGAAATGGGAATGTTGGCCTCAGACCTACATGAGTGACAACTAAAGATATAAAGGAGTGCTTATTGCAGAACTGGTTTTAATCAGATGAACTTCTCCACTATGGAGAAAAGATAGATTTCCTCCTTGCCAAAACACGAGGGATCTAACTAAGATCATGGTGTGGGAAACTTTCTGTGGCATCATATCTTGGACTTTATACATTTACATTAAGTAAAGCACTGATATCTATGGGAGGCAATCCAATGGAAGGGAGATAATTTACTTTGCCCCTTTGGTTTGGAGGTCTCTTGCATAAATTTGGTTCGCCTCTTCCCGAGACATCGCTCTTGGAGACAATGGTGGCATAACTCTGTCATCGTGCAGCCTCTTGTTTCTGAAACAACCAATCAAAACATAAAATAAATTAGTAGGATATATACAGACTAATTACCACAGGTTTACATCAGGTGAGAGAAGGAATATTGAGAAAGTCAAAAAAAAAAAAAAAAAAAAAATAGACGGACAAACACAAAATGAAACTTCATAACCACAAAGGATGGTAAATCATAGAATGAGACCTGCACAGAAATGAGAAGACGAAAAAAGAGTACCACTATATGAACTGAATGAAAGAAAATGAACATGAACTTTAGAATTATTTAGGGCAGAAATAATTGATTTTCTCGAAGAACCACAAGACAGTTCAGTTGAAAGCCATGCGAACAATTTGTATGCAGCATTCATGCAGTATTAAAATGTGACACAATAATTACACACAGTAGGAACACTGGCATCAACATGATGCCTACATGTATGCATTTCACTCATTACACCAGTTCTGGTAGGGCCTTTCTCTTTTATGTACGATCAGGGTCCTGGCACCAAGCCATTCCTCAGCTATAGTTGTTGGGAAAATCGTGGACAGCTCATATCTGTCAACACCATTCGCCGCAAGCAATAAAATAGTTCAATTCTGTATCATCACACGTTTTTATTGAGCCCTTGTTTGCAACAAACCATCCAGCTACACATGGAACTGAGACTCTCAACAAGTCAACAAAAACTTAGCGTCATTCGGTTTCCCATGAAGCTAAACTGGACAGTTTCCTACAAACAAGGGCTCACTATCAAGATAAGATCATAAAAAATCCAATTATTTTATTGTTTGTGACGAACGGCTTCGGCGAATATGAGCTGTCCGGTATTTTCCCGAACAACTAAAGCTGAGAAATGGTTTGGCGCTGGGGACTTAATCATACACAGCAAAGAATGGTCCCACCATAGCTACCAGAACATGTACCTTTGCCAGACTATGCCCTTTAACTTTAATTAATACTGTCAATTTGAAGCAAGATTTTGCTTTATCTATCTCCCAGATCAAGTTCTTAAAATATTCCAAACCACACCGACTTGCACAGCTAGGTCAATCAAATTTCATGCACTAATCATCACTTCCAGACAATCGACAAAGAACTTGACATGATTCCAGGCAATCACAACCAAAGAAAAAAGATTCATGCAAACTCCAAAATCAAAGATTTTATGCAAATTGTGGCAGAAAATTTCAAAAGGCTCAAATTTAATGAATGACATTTAGTATTAGTGGAACAAAGTAATCAGTTACATGTACATGTATGTGCACTATAGACATCTGAACTTTACCATGTTAACACATTTAATCTAATTCTCGCGCTCTAAATTGTACTTGGAATGAAAATATGAGTAGTGTTACTAACGTCACTGGACCTACAAAGTAGGGAGAGGAAGATGACTTGGGGGTCCAAGCATAATGTTATCGATCACCTAGATGACTTGGGGGTCCAAGCGTAATGTTCTAGATCGCCTAAATAGGTCAAATTTTCATCAAAAGTAGGTCAGCTCAGAACTTGCTGGTAACAGTCCCCTAATGCACGTTCATGCCAAAAATCAAGGTTCTAATGTGCACGGTTCTCCTTATTTTGCCGATGAAAGGATTCGGATGGACTCACTCATGGACTACAGGACAATTTGCAAATGAGAGCCCACTTCATAGGAATTTATGCTGATGAATTGGTAAAAGAGCAAAACAGCAGATGCTCTAAGAATTTTTGTCTATCAGAAAGCAGAGAGTTTTAAATAGACTGGGATACAGTATGACCGAGAGATTCAAGGCCATCATTAGGGATTGAGGCTTGTTGGGATCGAACAACCCCCACCCCCACCTAATCGATGTAAAATAGAACATTTTGTTCCAGAATCTAGACGCCACTAACTTACTTACCATATTCCTCAACATGGTGGCAACACCACAATTTAATTGTTAGGACACTTAGCAAGATCTTAAGGTTTTGAAAATCAAATTATAACTAACAAGCTGAGTAGCTAGCAGGTCCTCCGCCAAGTAGCCTGTTTGAGAGCATACAGCATATACGCTTCCAATATCTCCTCAAATATAACTTGGAAAGTTGATATGTGTATGTGGAAAGAGACATTCATCTGGAATTGTTGAGACAATTTGAGGAGGTTTGGGAAGCAGTAATGGGAAGTGTAACACTGGAATGTAAGTCTGTAGAACTTTGTATATGGATATGTGGATGGTGAGGTTTATAAATCGATGAGTGGAATAGATCAAGATATCGCTTTTCACAACACAGATGGGTACAATATGGGTGAGTGAAATCCAAGATGGTCAATGGCAGCCATCTTGGATTACATACTACCTCAATGAAAATCAATACCAATCGCTGTCTAACTGATGTGAAGCACCGCCTTGAGTTTGAAGTCGATTGGTCGAACTGTTCTCGAGATATCGCGTTCACAAGATGTGGGATGGACAGAATCCAATATGGTCAATGGCAGCCATCTTGGATTATGTACCTCAGTGAAAACCGAGTTGATTGGTCAAATTGTTGTCGAGATATCACGTTCACAAGATCCGAGACGGATGGAATCCAATATCGTCAATGGCAGCCATCTTGGATTATGTACCTCAGTGAAAATCAATACCAATGGCCGTCTAATTGATGTGAAGCACATTCTCAAGTTTGAAGTCGATTGGTCGAACTGTTCTCGAGATATCGCGTTCACAAGATGTGGGATGGACAGAATCCAATATGGTCAATGGCAGCCATCTTGGATTATGTACCTCAGTGAAAACCAATACCAATGGCCGTCTAACTGATGTGAAAAACCTTCCCAAGTTTGAAGTCGATTGGTTGATTTGTTTTTGATATATCGTGTTAAGAAGATGTGGAACGGAGTGAATCCAATATGGTCCATGGCAGCCATCTTGGATTACGCATCTCAGTGAAAATCAAAACCAATGGCCGTTTAACTGATGCAAAGCACATTCTCAAGTTTGAAGTGGATTGGTCAAACTGTTGTCGAGATATCGCGTTCACAAGATGTGGGATGGACAGAATCCAATATGGTCAATGGCAGCCATCTTGGATTACGTACCTCAGTGAAAATCAATACCAATGGCCGTCTAACTGATGTGAAGAAGCTTCCCAAATTTGAAGTCGATTGGTTGAATTGTTCTCGAGATATCGCGTTCACAAGATCTGGGACGGATGGAATCCAATATGGTCAATGGCAGCCATCTTGGATTATGTACCTCAGTGAAAATCAATACCAATGGCTGTCTGACTGATGTGAAGAACCTTCCCAAGCTTGAAGTTGATTGGTCGAATTGTTCTTGAGATATCGCGTTCACAAGATGTGGGATGTACAGAATCCAATATGGTCGATGGCGGCCATCTTAGATTACGTACTTCAGTGAAAATCAATACCAATGGCCGTCTAACTGATGTGAAGCACCTTCTCAAGTTTGAAGTCGATTGGTCGAATTGTTCTTGAGATATCGCGTTCACAAGATGTGGGACGGACAGAATCCAATTTGGCTGACGGCGGCCATCTTGGATTACGTACCTCAGTGAAAATCAATACCAATGGCCGTCTAACTGATGTGAAGCACCTTCTCAAGTTTGAAGTCGATTGGTCCAATTGTTCTCTAGATATCGCGCTCACAAGATGTGGGACGGACGGACGGAAGGACGGACGGCTAGCATTTCGAAGTCCTGCCACCACTTCGTGGCGGAGGACAATTAGTGAGAATAGAATCTGCAGCTCTAAACGCGGGAAAGAAGCCTCTTATTGCTTAATTGTATCCCCTCCTATTCCGCTTTAGTCCGACACTGCCCCGCAACCTGGACATATATATTTCCCATTCACAGACAGGTTTGAGGAAGGGTCATAACTCTGGAAAATATAACTGAAACGCAGAGAAACTTCACGCTGCTCAACTATGGGGCATTGACCACATATCATGCAAATTTCATACTTGTCCATACAATATTAACCGAGATCCAGCACGGACAAGTCCCAATTCACAAAGATTTCAAGAACTAAGGGCCATAACTCTTGAAAATATAACCGAAACACAGAAACAACTTTATGTTGCACAACTACAAGGTACTGTAGGTTGCCCAACTACAAGGCATTGATCACATATGATGCAAATTTCATGCTTGTCCATACAATATTAACCAAGATATTGCACGGACAAGAAACCCGGACGGACAGATGAACAAAGTGCTTTACTTTGCACAACTACAAGGCACTGACCTCATATCATGCAAATTTCATGCTTGTCCATACAATATAGACCAAGATCCAGTCTGGACAAATATATATATCTCATTCACTAAGGTTTGAGGAACAAAGGGCAATAACTCTTGAAAATAGAACCGAAACGCAGAGAAACTTCACACAGCACAACTATGGGGCATTGACCACATATCATGCAAATTTCATACTTGTCCATACAACATTAACCGTGATCCAGCCCGAACAAGTCCCAATTCACAAAGATTTCAAGAACAAAGGGCCATAACTCTTGAAAATATATGCAAAGCGCGAAGAAACTTCATGCTGCACAACTACAGGACACTGACCACATGCAAATTTCATAATTGTCCATACAATATTCACCAAGATCCAACATGGACAAGCCTCAATTCATGGAGATTTTAGGAACAAAGGGCTATAACTCTCGAAAATATATAAGCGAAACGCGGAGAAACTTCATGCTGCACAACTATGGGGCACTGACCACATATCATGCAAATTTCATACTTGTCCAAACAATATTAACTGGACAATTCCCATTCACGGAGATTTCATAAGGCCATAACTCTTGAAAATATAATCGAAACTCGGAAAAAACTCTACGCTGCACAACTACGAGGAACTGGTCACATTTCATGCAAGTTTCAATCTTGTCCATCAAATATTAACCGAGATATTGCGCAGACAAGAAATTCAGACGGACAGACGGACAAAGCGATCGCTATATACCCCCCCTTTTAATTAGAGGGGGTGGGGGCATAACAATGGAGTTACCAATACCTCTGAATACTGTATCCCACATGTAAAGATAGTTTAAGTGACTCAATATTTTCCATATGTGTTCTCTGTTCCTATGTGACTCAATCCAAACAGGTTTATGATTATTTTTTTCTCGGGTAACAGGTAAAATTTTGACAGGTAACTGACGCAACAAAATGCAAATTAGGACATATTCGGCAATTAGAGCACCAACTGCATGCTACAATGGTCTATTTATACCTGGTTCATCAAAACTCGAGCAAACAATTTCTTTCTGACAAGGATTTTTTTCGAAAGAAAGATTTGCCATATGATCTGAATTTCCACAGTAAACCGGTTGAAAATTAGGGTAGAATCAGGTAACAGTGGAAGCATTATGTAATGTATCTTAGTGCCACATTATCTCTGTAAACAATTTATTCTGACTGCATCTGCCTACCAAAAAAGCTCTATGATCTATCACATCTAATAATCTAGTTGTTCCAAAACCCCAAACCGCAGCATACATATCTGAGCATTACTCGATTCAGTCACCAGAAGGTCAAACCGATCATTTTGAGAGGTACACAATCAAACCAAATGACACAGGGTAAGATTATATCAACTAGTGGTGAATAGTGGGAAGATTCAGCCAAATCAAGGATACGAAGGGGTGGGATGTAGTCAAAATATGATAGATATAAACATGGTAATGATTCAGTCAATTGACGATATAAAGGGGTAGGATGTAGCCAATTAGTGGTAGATATAAACAAGGTATTAAGATTCAGTCAATCGAGGATATAAACGGGTATGATATGGCCATCCTGTGGTGGATATAAACGAGGTAATATTCAGTCAATCGAGGATATGAAGGGGCAATATTTAGCCAACTTGGGGTGGATATAAACAGGGTAAGATTTAGCCAAGTGGAGGATATAAAGGGGCAAGATTTAGTCAACTGGAGTGGAGGATATAAATGGTGTGAAATTTAGACAATTGATGGATATAAATTTGTTTTAAAAAGCTCATTAAAAGGATGGCATGAGCTCTGGTAAGTTGTTTGAATTTATTTTTGGACAACCCGTCAAAGTCTCTGAGCACATGCAGTGTTAGTAGCATTAGTACCAAAGGGATGCACACCTATCAATATGCCGTTCTACATACTCCTGATAACTAGCCACCCGAGGGTCACTCCCTAACGCCCCTGGGGGTGGAGTGGGTATCCTTGATGTATACTGGTTCACATGTTCATCCCGTCGTTCTGTATATGCTCTGGGGAAACGTTCCTCTAGTGGTGGATATGATAACACTTGTTGGGCAGCCTGAAATTGATGAAATAAAATGTAGTACAAAAAAAAATTCTTTCTCTGATCTCTTTACCGCAACAAAAAACAACACTGAGGTACTCTAAAATATATAATACTGGTACTACTAAAGGAATAGGAGCAAAGTTTCAGTAAACAGTGCATCACATTACTGGGCAAAAGTGAAAGTGGAAAAAGTAGAAATAAGAAAGGGGAATATCCGTTTGAGTTTCATAAAGTATCCCATGGTCCATGGTATATGCTAATGAATACTGGGAACAGCTATAATAGCAGCAGGATTCGACAGTACAAATGCCAAATATGCGGACTTGATGTTGTACTGTTGTGGCAAAGGTCTATCTGCTTTGATATCCCATTGGCCTGAATAATGTGGCACATTCCTGACTTGATATTCTAGTGATGTATGCATTTCTGACTTGATATCCTAGATATGAATGATGTGGTATATTTCCAACTTGATATCCTACTAATGTGATAGATTCATTTCTGATTCGATATCCCACTAACATGAGGCCACAAAAAGTCAATTACTTGGTTCTCGGGCCCCGCCGCGTCCCTCCAAAACCCGCCGCATCAAATTTTTTTATCCCATTCGGAGTAAAAAAAATATATGGTTCTCGAGCACCGCCCGCCTCACTGAAAAATCGACCGCTAGAAACGTTTTATCCTGCCCTATTATCATTGAAATATGCGTGAAAATAATTCTTAGTCCGTGGAACAAAGCTTGCGGCGAGGAAATCAATTTGATCGAGATCGGAAAAATGAAAAATGCGACAGACTTGTTTGGGACGGACATGGGCTAGTAAAGGGAGATAATTTCATCAACTTCCTACTATGCGCGGTAACCTTCTGCGCACCTCGTGTATCTACCGGATGTTGAATGTTGGCATGAAAGATGGAAACCGGGAGTTCTCGATTTTGTCTCCACGATTGGATATCTCTAGGCCTACGTCGATTATATCTAGTCATGTCTGCATTAGTTTCGCTGACAATCGTCCGAAAGGGGGCTCCTATATGTCCGTTGACAATATGCCCGGTATTAGATTCGACAACCGTCAAAGAATTTGTGAACTTGGCGTTGTTGGCGTAGGAGATTTTGACTGTGTGAACGTGTCAGAGGAGTTGAAATCTGAAACATTCGAGCGCGTGGTGTCTGTTAATTCATCAAATACTGGAACATTTCAGAGGATTTTCACATCGGCAAATATATTAATAATATAAACAATCCGGTAAGCCACACATATGTACATTAATGGTTGTAGCTCAGACTCCGACTCCTGCCCTTAGTTATCAAACTGCGGGTAAATTCTGTCGAAATATATTTACAGAAACAGAGCATGGGAGTAACGGGTTGTTTTTTTAATTCATATTATACGAATTAGCGATCAACTCGTCAGGGAGTCTCAACGCAGATCATAACATGTCATCAACATGATCAGATCTTCTCAGTATTTTACTGACGGCATGATATGTTTATATACACCACAAAAGTCAAGTCAATTCACATATAGGAATTATTAGCCATCATTCTCCAAGAAGTAACTTGTGACTAGCAGAGTTGACTTCATTGTAATAGGATAATCCTTCCGCTATGCGGGTATCCCTCAGTATGGCTGTTCCTGAATTTATTTTCAGTACACCCGAAACACTGTTTCTGTAAATATATTTTTACAGAATTTACCCGCAGTTTGATAACTAAGGGCAGGAGTCGGAGTCTGAGCTACAACCATTATGTACAGGTGTGGCTTACCAGAGTGTTTATATTATTATAAATGAGATACATGACGTAGTTTCTGCTTCAATCAGAGTTTGGGTGAAAAATTGTTCGTTCAGTTTGAATAAAAATTGGAAGTTTCAGATTTCCTGAAATCAGTAGTCCACTCTCTCTTGTCAGTTGTCAATGAAGAAACAACAGCATCAGATGTGACCTTCAGTAGAATCTCAGAAAAATTCAGACCATTTCCTCATTGAGTTAGTCATCAACATGCATGACATAGCAACCCATGAAAATACAAATATCTTTTATTCATTTTAGAGATAAATAACATCTTCGTATGTACACATACAGAGGAATTTTGAGGAAAAAAAAAAAAAAAAAAAAAAACCTGCCTCCCTCACCACTTTTTGGAATGTCATTGCCCGAGAACCAATTAATTAACTTTGTGTGGCCTGAAAGATGTGGCATATTTTTGACTTTATATCCCACTGATGTGGTGCTTTTTCCGACTTGATATCCCGACATCAATAATGTGGCACATTTCCGACTTGATATCCTACTGACATGAATGATGTAGCACATGTCTGACTTTATCTTACTGATGTGGCATATTTCTCACTTGATAGGCCGCTGAATTAAAACACTTGACTGGACAGACTATTGAATAATTTTTTAGCTTGAGGATAGATTTCTAATGCGGATCTCCTCCTCGATGAATTTTTGATATGGGAGACATGTACTCCTCGATAGTCATCAAGTCCGACAATTCCAATCAAGGACTGTTTAGCTGTCACGTGTTCTGTCTACATGTACATGGTTGCTCCTACAGATAATGCATGTCACAGTCATGGATTTTCATGCAGCAGGGGAATGACTTTATTAAACCTACCCTTTCTCTGGCGTATTCGACCTCGTTCCTGTTCCTGATCTGAGCCATCTGTGCGGCGACCGCCTGGTTCATCATTGCCCCTCTCGCATCTTCATCGATTTCTGATGGCGCTGGCTGCCAACCATTGTAGAAGCGGGGAATGTAAGATGGGACTGAGCCTCGCCACTGTTCTCTGAAAACAGGTGCAACGGTCAGAATATGATTCATAGTTGGCTGGTTTTAACGCACATGGTATAACAGTTAAATCTTATTAACAGTTCGAAGTATCGGATATCTGTACATCACTCTTGATTGATACAATGAGAATTTGTTATTAATCTATCATAAATGGAGAAACCAACTTCAGATTCAGAAATACTGGAAGAACAAAAGATTTTCTTTCAAGTATGCTCTGTTGTGAATCACTACTTGCAAGTTCATGAATAGCTGGTATACATGGTATAACAGGCAAGGAAACTTCATTTCTAGATGCTCAGGATGGGTCAGAAATTTACAATTTCGATCAAGTTATCGAGTGAATTGTTCAAACAGAAAAGAACAACGTAGGAAACCCTAACGTAAAATTTCCAATTCATTTGGGGAATATGTTTGTGATCTTTAAATACAGAAATGCTGATTTGGTATGGAGTACAAATCAAATTTCATAAATTTTACACAAATAATTTTTCACGAGAATAAATGAGAGAACATCAACAGGAATTGAACCTGCGACCCTCCAATCCACAGAGTTGCTCTTACCATTTGAGCAATGGCAACACTTCACCAGGAATCAAACCAATGACCCATTCAAGAGTTGCTCTTACGATCGGAGTTCAGATGGTCAAAGCAGCTCAACGGATTCGAGGGTTGTGGGTGTGAATTCTCACTGACCGCTAAATTATTCTTTTTCTCTCAGAAAAATGATTACAATAAATTTAGAGAAAATCTGAGAGACTCTTACTTGGTCATGAACCAAGCATCCCCAAGGGACATCCAGAACTCCTGCTCCTTTGACGTCAGACAATTCAACAGTAAATCTTTAGCCTCGCGAGTCAACAAAGGGGACACAGCCCGTGAGGCTAGGGTTGACGTAGCGTTTCTCGAGTCCCGACTCGCCTCGTAAATGAGGCTCAACGGGGTGAAAAGAAAATGTACAAGTTCAGGTGCGTTGGGATCATGGATGTATGGCTTTAACCTCGCCTGTGAAAAAGGAAAACAATGATTAGTTATTCATTTGAATTCTTTTTCTAACCGAGATCCTACCATATATGGCCTAATTTTTTCAGGATTTAATATTAGATTTTGAAACTTTCATATCGTGTGTCTGCCGATTATTATGATATTTCCATTTTAGGCAATACATTTAAGAATGACAGTTCACATTACTGGGCAAAAATGAAAGTGAAAAAGCAGAAATAAGAAAGGGGAATATCCATTAACTTTTGAGTTTCATAAAGTATACCATGGCCCAATTGTGCCACACAGTGGTATGCTAATGAATACTGGGAATAATGTTAACAGCTATATAATAATTAAGAACATTCTATTTTCGTATCAGTATTCAAATAAAAATTACATTGAACCACTAAAAAATTGCCTTTTCATGAGATATCAAAAATGCTAGATTTTTTTTTTATCAAGAAAAGTTAAGATTTCAGTGTCAGAAAAAAAAGAAATAAACAGAACATAGTTGATCATATATTTTCTCTAACATGTCTTGGAGAAGAAGATAAACAGACCCACATACCAGAATATTGAAAGCATATTTGAATTTCTGGAAGATATCTATAAAGTCATCATTGTTTGGCGGTTTGGCTCTCATACTCAGCATACCATCTGAATGCAGATAAAAAAATATCTCGGTCACATACATGTATCATGCATATTGCCCCTATAAAACAGAAGAGTCTACTAGCAAACCAGGACATATATCTACTTTGGATCATTCTATTTCTATTGTTGGGGGGGATTTGCAATACCTTTCCGTAAGATTGAAATCTCAAATTCTTTGCCCTGAATGACTTCACATAATTTATGGAGTAACTCGTAAAATCCATTAGGATATGTCATGGCACAAACATTAATTGCCAAACTAGTTGTTAATCTACTGTGTGTAAAGTTGCCTTTACTTGATAAATGCATGGGAACTGAACGATAAATGAAGTAATATTATGAAAGAATGTATCTAGATAACAATGAGCACCTGAGGGGTAGAAATTCTTTTTATTGGTCCTGGTTCTGGCATGAAAGATGGAATTTACATGTATAGCATCCAAACCTATCGTCAGTCATGTCAGTAAGAAGATGTTAAATTAACGTAATTCCTGACTTGCATAAAATTGAATAGAAACAATAGAGTTGCATATGGAACAATTCAGCTTTCCATCTCGCAAAATTGAAAGTAGGAAGATGGAAAGCTTCACATCGCTCTCACATTTCAGCTTTCCATCTCACAAAATCAAAGGTAGAAAGATGAAACGCTCTACATCGTTCCTGTATTCCAGCTTTCCAAAATGAATCCATGACAAAGGAATACCAGAGCCATACTCGAATTTAGAGCCAGACAAATTTGTCCCGTTTCTCAAAATATCAGCATTTGCATTTTTACGACAGACAGTTTTATTTTGATTGGCTTGTGGGAAGAAATATTTACCCCTGGTATTGTAAGTGTACTTTCTTTGAAAAAAAAAAGTTTTCCAGTCATCCAATCAATAAATAAATGTGATAGTATACTAACATGATATAGAAATAATATGCGAACTTAACATAGGAATTAGTGGATTTTGTTAGACAAGGGGCATAACTCTGCAAAATACTTTCTGACACGACTCATTTTCGATAGGCATCTAGTTCAGGTCAAGAGAAACAACTGTATCACGTTAGGATGTTGTATATGGAACGGTTCTGAAATTATCACAACAACAAATCATAAATGGATTTTTATTTGTAAAAAGGGGCATAACTCTGCAAAATATTGTCCGAGATGACTCATTTTCGATAGGCTTCTGATTTACGTGAAGATAAATAGATGTAACAAGTTTGGTTGTTTGGACGTTTGGACGTACATCCGGACGGACGGACAGCCGTACATGATGACGACAATACCCCTAGGCCAAAGTTGGCCGAGGGGTAAAAAACTTATTTTCAAGAGAGATGAAAAGCAGTGCAATTTACATCATCAATTAAAGTCCAAAAAAACAAAAAAACATTTATCACTAAATTTAGAACGTGCTGAATTGCTAGAACAGGAATAGGGATTTCATGTGTGCAGGCCTGTGTTAGAATCTAATCTTTTGTGTTACATTTAGTTTATCTTACGCCTGTAATAACACTAGATGACAGGGATAACAAATACTACAATCATTTATTCTCACTTAATTTAACTTTCTTTGTAGTCTGATTGGATTTTGAGTAGTCGAATTGTTATGTCGAGACATTGATATTCTGTATATGCATGCTACGTGTACTAAAAATTACTATCTAAATGAGGAAATTTTATATTAGCCTTAAACAGAATCAGGTAGAAATTTGATCGACATTTGTAACTTACATTTATTCATGAATTGAGTCAAACTCTTCAATGGTAAATTACATTGCATAACTATGGTTGAATCAGGTTTTGGTTCCTTTCACATAAAATGAAACCCCTGAAAACTGATCATGCTTAGGACCAGATCATAGGGTCGGTTTTGACAGGGTTCTGGTTGATCAGCGTTCAGAATACTTTAAATTTAAGTATTGGGTCATGGATAATGTCGGTATTCAGAGGTTGGTCAGTTTACCCAGGAGGCATTCACACATTTCACTCTATATTTTAAATATGGAGTTTCAGTCATCCATTTAGGGTGGGTGTCAATATGTGGAATGCTGAACTCATTCCTGGTGGAATGAGTGAGTGAGTGAATGTAATTTAACATCACTTTCAACACTATTTCAGTCATATCATGACGTTTGGTTCCTATTTCTTTTCACACCCCCGAAAACCACACAGGAAGGACCTTTACACCCAGGAATCCCATGGGTGCCCCAGTTAGTCACCTCTCTGAGGCACTACATGTAAGTCCTATTTTTCACAATGAACTGGAGTGTGCACGACGACACCCCAGGTCAATCCCCGGGAGCCCCACGAGGCCTGAACTACAGTTCAGACAGAGTCTGAGGACTGGGCCAACTGCAACAGAACTTTAGTTCCGTAGTGCATGAGAAGGGGTTTCAAAACTGTCATCCATCCCTATAATTCTATTACCACCCTGAACAACAACGTTTGCCAAGGGATTATGTGTTCTTTTCTATGTATACAGGAGCTGAATTCAGAAATCTATGAACTCCAATTCGAGGGTCTGTTAACAACGTTACTCCAAACCGTTTCACTGAATATGTCTGGTTAAGAACAGGATGTTCAGCTTTTTGATGGCCTCCCTGAAGATACAATCAGCGATTTTGCATGAAAATATGAAAATTCCCTCCCTTTTGTCATGTTCGTGTCATCTTTGGAACTTTGTCCACTTCCACTGGCCGAACTTACATTGTGATTGTCTGCTTATTCTGCACCTCTAAAATTCGAGAATGAATAAATCTATAAAACAGGTCAGCCAGTACATCACGGCTGTTATCAAGTATCAGACTAAACTGGTTTTACTCCGTAATAAAACCATTTGATGAGAAGCTAAACAGGTAACAAATCTGATCCCTCTGTTGTGACGTAAAATTGTATTGGGAGATCATCACCTAGATAAACGTTGTCGTGAACTGAACCTGCTATGGTAATTGCTCTGATAGTACTATCAAAGGAAGTCAGATTTCCCGGCATAAAATCAGGAGTGATGAAATTTTTTAGAACAGAAAGTTGATAAAATGGATCAAAATCATGCAGAAAAACCATTATTTCTTTGTTATATTATATACTGATCAAATTTATCAAAATACTTAGAAAATTTTGTACACAAAATGAGCGGTGACTGAATTTTAATAAGGTGACTGAATTTCAATAGGGTAATTGATTTACCATCATCAAAGACGAAGAGACCTACTATAAGTTAATTTGCAGCAAGAATAATACAAGTTTACAATGCAATTTTTGCATAAACCTTTTGAAATAGACATGGTAGATGTATATCTGTTATCATGATTATGGGCAGCTTAATTGGTGCACAGAAATTCCGATCCAACACAGAGTTAGAAGAAATCAATTTGGCTAATTGCGAAACTATGATATTGCAATTACAGCAATTGAGTTACGAACATGATGAAGAGCATACTGACACATCGTAAAACAAAATATTTATTTCTCGAAGTTCAATGTACATAACCGTGCTAACCTTTTCAGTACTTGTATATATGGTTCATGAACAGGACAAAGAATGCCGCCGTCCTTATTTAACGTTCTTGTTCAGACTGCAGAACGTACATATGCCCCCTGGTCATCAAGGTAGGTATTACAGGCCCTTGAATGCTGATGTTCGGTCAAGCAGAATCTAAAGTCTATATTCTGTTCCGCTCGAGTGCTGCCTAATTTGATCATCTGCTCAACCTAATACTAGGTGTACATATCCACATTTTATCTGGGTTATAGCGAAATAGGACCTTTAGAAAATCTAGGACATTCCGATTCAATGTCTGTATGCACGTTTGAATGGGATGCACACAAACCGCTTCTGAAATTGTTCAGCATCATCAATTTCTTTAGACTGATTTTCGTGTGACGGCTGACAACGATAAAAGATAAAGTGAAGAAAAACATGCGAAAGTTTTCCCCAACGTACAAATAATAGACCTCCCATGAAATGTTTCTGTGTTGGTGACAAACACATATACATAAACACACAATGTGATTGCATGTTCAGGTCTTCTTTTTCCAGCAAAACTTCAAGGTTTTATCTTCTTATAAATCAACAAATGGCTTTTATCAAATAAAGCTATTCTTCATCTAGTCCATGAAACATAACTAAGTATAGCTGTTTGCAGAGGTCATTTAATTTGACCAAAGACATCAAAATGACACGAATGTAATTCTAGACATTATATTATGCCAACAGGAACAAGTTATGATTTATTTACATGTCAAGTAGACTAGAAAGCTGTGTAATCATGTATAGTCTCCCGTCCCCCGAGTCACTGTTATAAGAAGCCTGGGTTTTTCAAAGTAGAAGATCAGAGGAGCCGTCAGACAATGGGTGAACAATAAGAAGGTTTCTTGCACGAGTCAACAAGTTTGAAAGGTTGTTTTCCCTCAATAACTGGGTCAGCGAATACAACCATGACAACCACAATGGACTTGAATTAAAACAAGCACATAAAAAACTGCCAGCCGATACAAACAAAATGAAATGAGGGAGGTTGGATGAAAGTGGGGCCTCTATGAAAGGCAAGGATCGTTCTGGTCGCACATCTTTTTGCTCCCCTAAATATCCTGAAGCAGACTTTAGGAGAGCAGTGAACGGCTCACCTGTATCCCCCTATTCTTGTTCTATCCAATCAAGGAGCTCAACAGAAGCTCTCCCCTGCTTGCCTCGAAACTTTCTATCAAGGAGGGAAATTAAATAGTGGAAGTTTCTCCCATCTGAATGGCATCGATGCTTAATGGTATACACATGCAGTTCCCCATTTGAGA
The DNA here is from genome assembly GCA_036873755.1 of Hanleya hanleyi. Taxonomy (NCBI): domain Eukaryota; kingdom Metazoa; phylum Mollusca; class Polyplacophora; order Lepidopleurida; family Hanleyidae; genus Hanleya; species Hanleya hanleyi. The sequence continues at coordinate 111,806 of JAVTVY010031969.1, read as the reverse complement.
TTTAGTGCAAACTAGTTGTTTAGAACAGTTACCTGCCCCAGAACAACACTCTGTATGAAAGAGGGAGAGCAGTTTCTCAGTTTCAAGGAGATCGAGTGATAACTCTCGTTCTCCATCACCCTCCCAAATTTTTCTCCAAGAGGTCTACTGATGACTGTCCCCAAAACTGGAAATGCAATACTGAGTGATTTTGTAGTGAGTGATCACCCGTGCATCACTCACGCAAAAGAATATCCAGTGGAGAAATTGAGAAGATAGAGAATGGGGAACCCTACAAACACTGGCTCGATCCCGAGTATGAATTCACAGCACTGAGATTGAACTCAGGGGACCACATTGTTGTCATCTTACCAAGATGAGGGAATTTTCTATTTCATTCAATATTTGCCCTAAGCAGATGGACTTCATTTACCGTTTATTTCGCCTGACGCAAGCTTTTCCAAGCATTAAGTCACATGCCCAGTCCCTTCAAATGAGCGAATGAAATTTGTTTTTCAGACATCAGACATGTCTGTTTCATATGAGTAATACGAGGGGCAAGTCTGTGGGATTCTGCGCGAGTCCAAACCAAAGTTGTGTGAAGTAGCTGTTTTATTTCTAACACACCTGGTGCATGATTCTTTTGTTCTACTCAAGAAAAATCACACTACAACCGGCCCAACATATTTGAAAGAAATAAAATCAGCGGCAGTTCACAGGGGAAAAATATGTTTTCTATTTCGTGATGGGGACACTTCGAGGCCACCCACGCCATAATTTCCATTCAACACTGCTGGAGGTGTGTCTTCGTTCAAGGCTTGTGATAGTCCTGACATGGTGTTCCATGGACCAATCAACTGCACCCTAATACATGTATACACAGCGCTTGTTACCACATGGTTACGTACAGAACTGTCTACGTATGTTCGTGCCATGCGTTGTGGAATCACTGGTTAAACATGGATTTCAATGGTGTGTGAAAAGTTTACTCAATACACAAACGAACAAGGCTTCCACTGAGGTTACATGCAATCAGCCACCAGAGATATAAACGCAGTCATAAAATCTGAAACATGACCTTGACCTTACCTCCAACCTGTTTGGATCTCTGTTTGCCCCTCTCTTTCTTCCGTTTCTCCAACTCTTTGAAGGCCTCGGCAGCCTGTTGTAATCTGGCAACAAACTTCTCTATGTCATCACAGCAAGCGTTTAGTTTTTGCTAAAAGAGATAAAGATACAAGCATGTGTTTATTTTATATTGATACTAAGAATTAAGATGTCAGTCATTATTGAACAGCCAGTATTACTATAAGAATTATCACGGGTTAAATTCCGATACTTTCATCACTGATAGAATATTCAAACAGTTTGAACAGGGACTTGCAATGATTTAGAATTTTTTTTTCTTTGAGCTTGCCATGTAAAGTTGTACTCTCCAAACATCAACTTTTGTCATACACAGTAGCACAAATATTCCTGAGCACACGGTCATGGTAGTCGCAATTGTACCAGAAAGACTTACTCATTCCTAGAAATAGTCTCAGTCTGTCACGAAAATAGTTACAGTTGTCTATTCTTCACAAAGTGCTTACGGTTATTCCTCTAATACATGTAATTAAATCACAGGAAGTGAAATTTCCCGCCATAAAATCTGGAGGTGATCAAATATATTACAACGGGAAAATCATGCAGATAATCCATTATTTCTTTGTTATTTTAATGATTGTAGAGGGTGATCAAATTAATATTCTAGAACACTTGTCAATAACATCGAGCTGACCGTGCAATTATTACATGATTTACCACGGTTATGTGCAATGTACATGTGTCAAGTGCAGGTGTTCATTAGGAGATTCCATTTCACAATTCAGATAAGGAAAGGGACGTCTGCTTTCATACAAGTAACAATCGAATAAAACGAACAAATAAATTACAAGATGAAATTTCCTTCTCAAGTTTAACTGTTTGTTTCCATCGGAAAATTGATTAACAAAGCGACACAAATAGGCATCTATCCACATAATTTCCCAACAGCTGACAAAATCACCCCCCATTTGAGAGACCACATAAACTTGTCCACTGACATTGGTACGATGCCAACCGAGATGGGAGCATCGTCCCAACATCAGTGGACGAGTTATTTTCAAAAAAGGGGAGAAAGGTTGTCGAAGTTTAAAGTATGTTTTCAGCCTTTCATTGTAATCTTTGTTGATAATCAATTTGAGTAGTGCAATAGAATAGAAATAATGTCTTCATAGGTGTGCTAAATGGTTATTTTATGCACGGTTAGTGTGGAAAGTTTATAAATTTTAGGGCGCGGGCTTCACCCTTGCCATAAAATATAAACTTTCCCACACTAACCGTGTCAGGAAAATAACCATTTAGCACGTCTGTGAAAACAATGTTTCTTAAATAAATTTTAAGAATTTAGAATTTTGTCCACAAAATAGGGGATTGGATTTTAACAGGGTGATTGAATTATTAGAGGATTTACTATACTTCTCACAGCGTACTGTCCCTTTGTTCACTAGTCTGTACAGTCAATGTAATGTCATTTTAGTGTTCATGTTTGTCATTGTAGCGTCCATGTAATGTTATTTTAGCGTCCATGTAATGTTACTTTAGTGTCCATGTAATGTTATTTTAGCGTCCATGTAATGTTACTTTATTGTCCATGTAATGTTATTTTAGCGTCCATGTAATGTTATTTTAGCGTCCATGTAATGTTATTTTAGTGTCCATGTAATGTCATTTTAGTGTCAATGTAATGCCATTTAAGTGTCCATGTTATGCCATTTTAGTGTCCATGTTATGCCATTTTAGTGTCCAGTTAATGTCATTTTACATGTAATGTCATTTCAATGTAAGGTCATTCTAGTGTCAGTGCAATGTCATGTAATGTCAACATAATGTCATTTTAGTGTTCATGTAATGTCATTTTAGTGCCAATGTAATGTCATTTTAGTGTCCATGTTATGTCATTTTAGTCATTCTAGTAGCATCAATGTAATGTCATTCTAGTGTCAATGTAATGTCATTCTGGTGGCAATGTAATGTCATTTTAGAGCCCATGAAATGTTACATTAGTGTCCAGGTAATGTCATTTTAGTGTCCATGTAATGTCAGTCCGTGTAATGTCATTTTAGTGTCCATGTAATATATGCCATTTTAGTGTCATGTAATGTCAGGGTAGTGTCAATGTAATGTTACATTAGTGTCCAAGTAATGTCATTTTAGTGTTCATGTAATGCAATTTTAGTGTCAATGTAATGCCATTTTAGTCTCCATGTTTGTCATTGTACATGTAGTGTCTATGTAATGTTACTTTAGTGTCCATGTAATGTCATTTTAGTGTCAAGGTAATGCCATTTTATTGTCCATGTTATGCTATTTTAGTGTTCAATTAATGCCATTTTAGTGTAAGTAATGTCACTTCAATGTAATGTCATCCTAGTGTCAACATAATGTCATTTTAGTGTCCATGTTATGCCATTTTAGTGTCCATGTAATGTCATTCTAGTAGTGTCAATGTAATGTCATTTTAGTATCCATGTAAGGTCATTTTAGTGTCCATGTAATGTCATTTTAGTGTCAATGTAATGTTACATTAGTGTCCCTGTAATATCATTTTAGTGTCAATGTAATGTTATTTTAGTGTCAATGTAATGTCCTTTCAGTGTCCGTGTAATGCCGTTTTAGTGTCACTTTCCCCCTAGTAGTGGAATACATGCACAAGTTATTCTAAGTCACAGTATTGCTACTTTGTTTTTTAAGTAAATTTGCCTCCTTTTCTTGAGTAAATGAAATGTCATTGTTAGTTCATATTATCTTTTCCATGTTACCAAGTTGAGTTGTATGGTTATCCCCGTGCACCATTTTTATTGGAAAGAGAGGGGTATCCCAAATTCATGAAAATACGGTTGTCCTTACCTAGCTGCCATTGCCAGATTACCTGTTTCTCTAAATGTATGTCTTGGTCTGTCTGTGGATGAACTGACAAGGTATTCCAAGCAGTCTTGTATGTTCTACCCTGAACAGAGTGAGATTCTGCCACCCTGCGGTTAATAGCTTAATGGTTCTACCAAATTTATGGTCCCACACCCTATACGATTTTATGCTAAAAGTTATACTTGACATTTAATAGCGGTTTACTGTTTTGGGGAATGGTTGAAGTTGAAAAAATATGAAATATGACCCTCCATTAGGACGCCTGTTTGGAAATGGCAAAGGCTGCGTCCTGGTGACCCATGACGTCCGAGTCTGATTACTATTGTCTGTAGAAAGCAACCACGGCAAATATTCTGGGCGACTCTCCCAACGTGAACAACATCGCAAAGCTAAAACAGAATACCTTTGTTGAAGTCGTTGACGATGTTATCATACCCAATTGTAGTGGAATATGTATCTGAATACAACTAACATGATCGTAATCAGACTCGGACATCACTGGTCACAGCTTCATACGTTTTTCACCACGTCATCTGACTTATTGCTAAAAACCCAAATCATTTTTCACAGAAAAATTATCAACATTTTCTTCACACAGCTTTTTTGGAAGAACCTTTCCGTTGTAATTATTCAACACTATGCATGAACTGACTACCCTCCCTCTACAGAGGATATTAGAAGGAAAAATTATAACCATTCTGATGGTCTCGACAAGTTGTAGCTGCTGTTGCATGGTCTTCAGTTCATATAAAAATATATGATATATGTTCTCCGCTATAAATCTTCCTTCTAATCACCTTTGACATTCATCAAAGAGGTCCAAACCAGGTCAAGCTGATCAGGGAGGCATGTAATGTACCTTAAATATTCATACCTTATTGCGAGAAAAAAACCCGTTAAACTTGTGAATGGGGCATGTACATGTAGCCTATATGTTATGCTATTTCCTGGGAACTGGCCAATGGCAATGGCACAATTAATGAAATGGCATTAGTGTGTGTGAAGTGTACAAAATAAGATACATAAACAATGTAGATATCAGAAAGTGTCATAAATTAGGTCTGAACTTGACACCATAATCCTTTATGTGACCACAGGGACGGCAAAACCTGTTTAGTTTACCAACATGCATCCTTTGACAAAAAATCAAGCTAGTATACTTTTTTTTTCTGCGTGTCAAATAGTGGAGATTTTTTCCTGTGTGGATATTTCTGATCAATGTAGAAATATTGTATTTGTAGGGATAGTAAATACGATCTGATATTTGAACCTCGACAACACCAAATATTAATGAATGATTGGGTGGGGTATAGTACTATTGCTATAATTTGGGTCTTAGTTTTAAATTATGGGATAGACCAGCCCGAGCATATGTCATAAATGTTAGGCATCTCATTCTGACCAATCAGCTCCAATGATTTTCCGCTCACCAAGCCAGTCAGGCATTCATTGCTAATCTGGATATATTGACCAATATTGACTGTAAAAATAAAATTATGCTAACTTAAAAGCTTATATTTTGGTATGTCTTGGATAATTGTTATCTTAAACAATATGATTATGATTTCATATCGAGTAAATCAAACAATAAATATCGATGAAAAACCTGCTTAGCCCCATTAACCCCTGGATATTTGGCAAATGCCTGATTTCGACGAGGGAGTTAAATGGACCAGCAGAAACCATTAACTCCATGAAAGTCAAATAAATGCATTCACCCTGCATGCCAATGGACATCTGCATGTCTTAACGTAGATAGAACAAAGGCACACATTTAGTCCCATCAGAAATTCCTATACCAGTTAGAACATGAAGTTACACTATAAAACTTTTTTTTTTGACAGACATGTCATTTTTAGTTTGATAAGTAGGCCTTGTCAGACGGAGTAAATCAACAAGAACTTTGTTCATTAAAATAACAGCCATCAGAAGATGGTCTTTCCCCCCCCAAACCCATGCAGTGTCCATGAACTTTGAGGAAGGAGAACAGCTGCACTTCTGTGCGCAGGAAATCAGTGATGTGCTATGTAAATTATGTGCACATCACATCACAGGACATGCGGGTCTCCAGACAATAAGGGCAACAATTCAGTAAGGAAAAATCCCAAGTCAATGGAAAGAGCACATGCACATCTCCAGACTGTGCTGATAATATCCACCAAGTATTGTGTGAACCATATCAAAAGTGTAGAAGGAGTTGCATTGACAAGATGATATCATTTGATCTACAGTATTTTTAACCGTAAAGGGCAATAACTCAGTAAGAATAAAATCTTTGTCAACGGGAAGAGCACATGCGCATCTCCAGACTGTGCCGATAATATCCACCAAGTATCGTGTGAACCGTATCATAAGTGTAGGAGTTGCAGTAACAAAATTATATCATTTAATCTACAGTATTTTGAACTGTAAAGGGCAATAACTTAGTAAGGAAAAATCCTCTGTCCATGGGAAGAGCACATGCGCATATCCAGACGTGCCAATAATATCCACCAAGTATCGTGTGAACTGTATCAAAAGTGTAGGAGTTGAATTGACAAGAAATACGGATGGAGGGATGGATGGACAGACATGTATGTGGCGATTGCTATATCCCCCGGGCATATATGCCGAGGGGATTAAAAAAAGATGAAATCGAGTCTACAGTCTTATCTGGCACGAGTATCAGTTCTCCTAGTAGAATTTATTAAGAATCCCAAAATTGTCACTCTGAGAATTGATCACAGATACCTTCAGATAATTATTTTCAAATTTCCTGTACAAAATACCCACATATTAAACAGGTGACAAGGTTCAAAATAAGGGTGGTTTACATGCACAAATGCATGTTGATTTTTTCTGTGGTGCATGTAAAATTCAGAGGATAGCAATGTACTTGATACAGAAGGGTGCACAATTCAGCCAAATGTGTATGAAAATAATTTTGCTTAATTCGAGCCGTGGGTGGCAAATTTGAGTACATTCAGGCAAGTCACCATTTTGCATATCAATGCTATCACTTCATGGTCAAAGAGCAACTTTTTACCCAAAGACGGTGGCCATGTTTCTGATGAACCATATCATCTCTGTGATTCTGGTTTTACTTTTATTTTAAAACTGGGTCATGTTTTCTTTATCTCTCAACTATTTTATAAAGCTACATGTACACTGCTCGTTAAGTTGAAGTCAGCTTCTGGTGAACTTGATTACATGTGCAATATTTGTTTTCTCAACATCCAGAATTTATGTTTACAAATGAACTTCAATGTTAGCATTTTTAGCCCGAGTGCACCTAGATATTTTTAATCCGAGCTGTTAAAATCCATTACAGCGAACAAGCAGCCTCGAGCATACAAAAATGAATACTGAATAATCTTTCACAGACCAACAAGTATGCAGTGAACATTACAACTTTCCCTTCAAGTAGACCTGCCATGCCTGCCTGGCTTCTACACAGTACTGTACGTAAACCCAAATACATGCGCCCTACATGTAAATTTATGCGTATCTATTGTCAGATAAGTCTGCTTGTGTCCGTTGTGATGTTTGTGTCGGAATTGATTCGGAAATATTCTGAGTGTCTTACCTCTAAGTTGTAGGTAAAGTCCCTGGAGCCGTTATTGTCTTTAACATAAGCGTTGTTCTCCATTACTCTGCTCCCAGATGACAAACCAAAATGGCTGCCAGCGGAGCGGTATCGTGAACTCCGTGACATTAAGATAGCAATCAGACAAGGTAGAAAGGAGAAAAAAAAACCCCCCAAAAAACCCCCGACTTCCGTGACAAAAGGCAGACAGAGAGAAAGCTAGTTAGATTGTAGTTACCATGTCCAATTCAATTCTCTCCCCTTGCATCGAGTCATTGTCCTCGTGGTCCTGTCGGACTTGGGGGCGATTTTTTGAGATATTATACATCCCCGGCAGCGGTCTCGGATCTGGCACGGGAAGAAAAAAAGGCAAATTATTATTAATAATAATTCACATTGTTTCCAGAAATACAGTATGTGAGTGTAGTCTTGACTGGCACTCTCTGATTGACGACATTTTTCGCCAGGTGAATCCTGTCGCCCTCCCACAAGTCTGCCTAGAACGTGTAGGTGTACGGATTTAAAAAGACATATTTTACATGTGCAAAGACAGAAATAGCTCACATGACTCAGTTAATGAGATCTACACAGGATGCAGTTACGCAGTATTTATTATGGCTGCGCAGATATGTCATATACATAATATGTATATCTATATATGTAATACGCTAATCGCATAAATGTTTGGTCAACGTTCAATTATGTGGTGAAGGAAACAGTAATGAGAGGGATAATTAGAAAACTATATTTGTTCCGACTGCACATGGACCGTATGAAGTGAGGTGGTGTTTGCGGAGAATATTGCAGAAGTACGACAATCTGAATCTTGTGCCTTGAGATAAGGTCTTCGTCGCACCTTCTCCCCCATATTGACCATATATAAGGGCTCAAACCACACATAGTTATTAGCTCGGGGCTGAGCGACGACCTGTCATAGGGAATGTCTCGCTTGGCCGACTCCACGGTTCACAGCATGATTGCTCAAGCAGATCCTTCTCAAGACATGCGTACATGTACCTATCATGGCATACAAGCTCATTCAGTAGACAGTAAAGACAATTAATATGTTCTCATTTTAGATTCTGGAATAGTTCACTAAAACTGGTCTAATGATTACGTAACCTGATCAATTAAACAGTTCGATTTTAAAAATGCGCATTATGCATCATTCAGCGTGATATGGATCTGTTAATAATAAGTGATTTCACAATGAAGTACATATAAAATCATCTGTCATATGTACTGATCACCTAACAAGAGCCCAAGGGCTTCTAAATATACCTGTACATACACGCGCGCAAATTCAAAGGAATATTTCAAGATTACATTATTTGAAGACACTGCCCAAGGTCATTCTCAAACAAGCCATACAACTCTTACGACTACTTGCACTCATGAAAATACCGTTCATACCTCAAAACTTTGTCTGGTAACCAACCTAACTTTTCAGCTGTGGGTAGCTGGGGTGTTCATCAGTAGTGAAACATTAAAAAAAGTTATGGTCTAGATTTTTTTTGCATATAACTGGGAATATCATCAGGTCAGCTGTTTTTGCCAAAATCATAAAAAATCAGTTTTCTGGGAAACAAGGCTAGGAAGTCAAAAGATGTTGTTTATTTATATGGAGAAACTTCAACGGATCTTCGCAACACTGGAAAATTGAACATAATTGCATAAATTTTATATGAATTATATATTTCATCGAACTGTATGACGTTGCATTTTCCGACTACAAAACCATCTCTCAAGTGGAAATTAATCTGGTGACCTATGCTGATATTTAACACACTGCTTCTCCACCATGTGGTCCTTTTATTAATTGAATAAAAAGTGGGGGTCATCCATCTACTCTAATGTATGTCATTACATGAGAAATAACCCTGTGTAATGACATCGCCAACTTTGTTCGAGGCATGAACCACATTAAAGGTGAAATGCAAAGGTTTTTTAATTCTCCGTTTTACATTTAATATAGGTTGAATAATTATAGAAATCCCAGTATATCTACTTCACTTGGATTAATTTGAATTATTTTGTCTGCTAGAATCTTTTTAAATGTTGGTACCCCTAGCCCAGCTGAATTCAGATTTGCAAAACGTCATCGCTTATCTTTCCTTGATTGTGACGTTACGTTGGACCAGCCGCCCAGAGACAATGTTAAAAGTATTGACGACCGGCCAGGTGGTGTGATGTGACGTCACAAACCAGCATCAAACAAGGGCAGATAAGCGATGCAGATTTCATTTCTGAAATTGGTGGGCTTGATATACCAAGAATCGAAGCACTGTTCAAAAGCTACCAGAAGACAAAATACTTCAAATAAAATCAAATGAAGTAGTCAGGCTGATATTTCAATCATTAAATGGCCCATGAAGAATATATGAAGGAAAATATGAAACCTTTGTAGACCTTGCATTTTGCGGGGCTGATTTAAGGTTAAAAGATACAATCAGCCCCGTCAAAATGAAAGGTCTGCTTTGCATTCCACCGTTAAGATATATTTTTGATGATAAATGGGCATCACTGCAGGTAGTAGAAAACAGGACATATTTATGCAGTGACGATATAACAATTTTCAAAACAAATGGATGAAAACCCTTGACAGTAATTGCGTTTACAAGAATTTTTTCAAAGATAATGTGCTTAACTCCAGGAAAACTGTCACAAGAAGTTCAAAAAATCTCAGGAAGTTCAAAAAGTCTCGTGCATATTTTCACGAGGTGATGTAGTGTGTATACCATGCGTATACTATTAAAATTTTGAGTAAAATGAGTGAAAAGTCGCATTCACAAGAAAAGCTATCCGAGAGTGACAAACATTGCCATTACATATTACATCCTGACATAATTGAATTGTCTAACAGTGAACAATTAAAACCAGGATAATGAATGAGAAATAATTTCAGTTGATCTATTGAAGTTGCTGCATCGATCTTACAGCTATTGTACACATGGAATTCCTAGAAAAACTTTGAAAAGATGCAACCCTGAAACATATCCTCATAAATAGGTCAGTCAAAGACAAAAACAACCTGTACATGTACATATACACATACATCGAAAGTCATTTCTAATATAATTTCTAATAAATAAAAACTGTTATATGTGTTACTGATTAAAATTGCAATTAATATGCTACAACATACATGGCTGAAGCTAAAAGGGAGCTCCAATCTGAACTCTGCAGTGCAATCATGAAGGCAGCAGTGTTGCCAGGCAACAAAATTCTTAAACATGTTAAACAGGAACTACAAAGTTTCTCTGATTTGCTATCTTTTGTTTTCATTCCACAGCATCCGTGAAAGTGAGAAACTAGTGTGGGGGTTACTTTGTTTCAACTTCCTTGTTCTGTAATATACAAAGATGTATATCCATGCATATACTCCAGCACATATAGGGGTGAGTGAGTAAATATGATTTAACATCGCTTTCAACACTATTTCAGTCATATCACAATGTTTGGTTGGTATTCCTTTCTACACCTGAGTGAGTGAGTGAATAGAATTTAACGTCGCTTTCAACAATATTTCAGCTATATCATGACGAACCAACTAAGCACCACCCAGCTCAGTTGTGTTCCTGCTACTTCAAAGAAGAAATCTTTGAAGCAGCATGGAACCAGACACCCTCCATCCACCCAACAATAAAACAATGAGGACAGCGCACAAGACACAGACAGGACGCTCACATGGTGCAATAAAGACAAGTGATATTACAGTGCTAGGCATCACATTACCCGCTTTTCTACACCTGAAAACGACATGGGTAGGGTTGTATTCCTTTTAACACCCAGGATTCCCATGGGTGCCCAAGTTAGTTGCCTCTTACAACAAGCTCTCCGAGGAGCTGAGGCCTATTCGTAAAGGTTTTCCCATGAATTACTTGTGTCTACAGATCATAATCTAGCAGAAGGGCAGAAAAATGATAATGTCTCACAGCTACAAAAAAAAAACAAAAAAATAACAACAGATCAATCTTCGAGTCAAGGGTTATAATTGGCAATATAAATCGGCTATATCCGTAAGAAGAAAACTATATACAGCAACAAAATTATTGACGATACAATTAACCTACCAAAAATAGCTTAAAATGAAATCAGACAAAAGACCTTGTCCTTTTTTTTTGTAACCTGCTCACCACCAACAATGATATAGATTACATGTACACAGAATATGTAAATAAAGCTACAAATAGACTATGGCGAATATCCCTTGGTGCAGGAAACTTCCGACAAGTACTCAAGGCCCTCACAGTTAGCTTAATTAATTATTCAAGAACATTAACTACATAATGTATACAGGAACATATTGGGCTTCATACGTACAAGATATTCACCTCAAAAAATTAATTTCTCATGTAAATACTTTAAAATTTTTTCTCAATCTATAAAATAATTGAGGGAAGCCTTCGTAGAAGAGAAACCATGGTGATTACTTACAGGGGGCAGATTTTCATAACTCCGAACTTAAAAGAGTGGCACTGATTCAGGGGGAGATAACACCATTTCAGAAATGGCCTGTTTAGTCATGTGAAAGACTAATTAGCACTGAAACAACACTTAATATCGAAACATATGCAAATATAGGGGCTGAATTGGAGTGGGGAAACAGTCATAGTGAAGTTGGGATAGTCTGCTCGTTTTCTTGAAAACTTCAAACTGCTACATTTTTTTTCATTCCCGGACCACCATGACATACCCACCAACAATTAATTCATCGGGAGAACCTAGAAATCAACATGGTCAAATCGATCACATTATTAATAGTTTAGCAGTCACGTCGCAGAGATGATCAGCTTTGTTTCAGTCATTACCTGCGTTATCCTCGAAGGACTGCACCACGTTACTGACGTGGGTCGTCCTCGAAATGACTTGGTCGTCGCCGGGAAACCCTGGACCTTCACCACCTGCACGGTTCAACAAGCGGACCAGTCGAAATTAGCACACCATTTGAGAATGACAGGACAGAAGAAACAACGGCAAATCCCAAAGGGGGACCACCCTCATGGTACAAATATACACTAGTCTCTTTATCAATTGCAAACTGCTCGGTTTTTCAAGTAAAGTGATACATCAAAAAGTTAAAACGAATTCATGAACATTAATTTCAAGTTGTTATTTATAACAAACTGATAAATTTTCTTTTTTCAAGAAATTTGTTTTTTAAGAGATTGAAATAATAGACATGCAAAATTTTAACTCATCATGGTGATGTCTCTAACACTTCAGCTCAACGAGTTTATAGTTAAAGAGGATAATCAATTGCTTTTCCCACTATTAATAGTACCGAAAAACACTGCAGGCTCTATTATTAATGATTATATTAAACTGTCTCATCACTGAGATAAATGAGCCGGCAACATAATTTGTCACTTTTTATCATTAAATTTGTAATAAAACAATAACGGATGTAGGCACATTTATCTTCAAAGCTAGAAGCTGGAACAGAGCAGGAGAAATGCTTGGATAGGTTTTTAAGCAGGAGAGATTTCAGCTTTGTGTCCGACTCCTCTGTTTTTCTTTCTAATGCCTCATATCCTGTTAAACCACGTTAACAGATACATGTATCTACGTGTGCATGTACATGTATATACATGTATGACATCTAATGATCTAAAGATATATCTACACTAATCTAACGATCTACACAACAGGACCTTCAGAAGAATCTGTAAGCAATCCTTTTCCCATATTATCAACTCTACCATTGACAGACCCATACCAGGAGACAGAGAGAATTAAGGTTCAACATCGCGTTCAGCAATATTTCAGCTATATAGCGATGATCAAACAAAATTCTAAGTATTCAAGTTAATAACCTAGTAATCCAACACATTGAAACATACACACATCAAAACTCCTACAACAAACCGATTTCCCTCTAATAAGCTAAGATACAGTCTTCTTTCACCCGACTAAAAAGATCTTCTAATCTAAAGTAGCTGCTCGATAAAAAGAATCCGTTACAATCTTAAAATCTATACAGTCGATAACCATGTTTAACTGGGAGATCTTCACGTCATATGATTAGCCTTCGAGAATGCTAATGTACATGTGTACATTGTAAGGATATGAAAAGTGGAATTAAAAGTAGTTCTTAAAGAGGTAAAAGCGTCATTTAAAAAATATTCAGCAAATAACATATTTCGATAAAAGTTATTCAGTAGTTGAAAGCAACTATGGTGAACGTGTTTCTGTGACCTCATTTTTTAATATCACGGGCATTGAAATCACACTTCTGAAAAACGTAACAGCACCTGCACTTGGCTCCAGTGCCTGAGATGACGTCAGAAAACGCGCACTGGCATTCCGAGCGTGATGCTTTGCAACGTCATACTCGATCTTAGAACTTTATCGCACTGTGACGGCTTCTAATGTGACGTCATGGATACCTGATCACGTTATCCGACGTCATCTCAGTCATTTCCCATTTTCATGTTGTTCACTAGACCGAATTGAAGAATCTGACAATATTGATCCCTATATGAAATACGAGATTTCAATACTTGAAAATCTTTTGGCAAATGTTGCAAGTGATCATGCTGTTCAGTTTACCCGAACAACTAAAATCACGCTACTACCTCTTTAAAGAATATACATGTACCAAGGGTCCGAAAATCCGCCACTTTCCTATGCTAAATTTATTGTCATGATGAAAATTCAAAATTGTATGGCGTTTTTGGTCAAACCTCTTGATAAAAGGCAAAGGCCAAGATCGCTTGACCTGTGACGTCACAGCCAGGTTATGACTCCAGTCAGCTGTTGAACAAAGTGCCTGTTGTGACGTCATAAAGTTCTGCGGTGTCTGCAATGCCACATACATTATGATCTTTCAAAGCAGCATCCAATGTCAAAGGCTAGAACCTAAGGAATGCCATTACGTTACATTAGAACGTAACATCAGTCGATACAATGCCACACGAAACGATCATAATCAGGCTGTCTCACAATCAGTGTTATAGGTTGAGCGATTAGTTCATGTGATTTTTTATATTCCCAAAAAAGCACCCTGCCTTGACTCGTAGTTGTACACAGACAGATTATCTTCTCTTATGTGTCGTGGCAATTACGGACATACATGTACACAGAGGACGAACGAGCAAACGTGTTGCAGCAACAACAACAAGTCATCATGGCGAAGGTACTCCATGGTCTTATTCACACTGACCATGGTCAGTCAGTCAAGCACACATGTATACTATTGCGGTGGTTGACCTTTATTTAAACCATCAAATATGGAGTCGCCTTGTGACGCACATGCTTTTTAATTGGCTGATATACCAAGTGACGCGCACTTATAGACTGATGTCCGCGCCTAACCCATGACCTCTGATTTGAACAAGTCAAAGCGAACCACTTGGTTGGCTGATATTCTTTACCAGGCCTCCCAACGGCAGAAGAGAAAGGGAGAGAGATACGAACATATAAGTACATAGCGAGGATGCAATGAATGGGAGTGCTGTTGTTTTGTATCAGCTATCAATCTCATATTGGAGAGCAACACCATTATCAAATAGGAAGTCAATATGTTATGCTTCAATGGTCATCTATCGAGAATCTCAAATCAACTTGCATGTCATGCATGTCGGTAATATTATTTCATTGTGAGAGGCACAATTGCTTCCCCTCACATATACAATGCTAAGATGGATAGTATGCTTTCCAAATTAAAGTAATCACATTGAATAATGAAGTTAGCACTTTAACGACGAAAAACACCCCTCAGCCGCCCCCACCAATCCAACTTCCACCTCTATTTTCAACTCTACACAGAATTATGTCTAAGTTACAACAACATGAAACCTTGTGTTGATCTACTTCATTTACATATCTACTGAGTACACTACCTGTACACTCCATGGTACGTGTACACGTTTACTACCCATACATGTACACACGAGACTAGAAATCAACTTATTGGATATGGAGAACGAATTCATTCGTAGACCTGCATGCAGAAATTCACTGTAGATTCAAAACAGCTTTACCAACAGAAGACTTGGTTGATTGTTCTTCACTGTTGATAAAGCTGTACGTTCAGGGCTTTAGATTACGTCCTTGATAAAACGTTAAACCTTGTGCCCAAATCCAAGTTTTTTCAGAATTAAGGGCAAAATGAAAAAAAAAACATTTTTTTTTTTTTTTATATATATAAGAAAAAAAAAAAAAAATAATTTTTATATATATAAAAACAAAAGTTTCTTTTTTAAAAAATATTTTCTTGCAATGGGAATCAATGTCCAGTTAATATGTTCACGTAGATTCCTCATCAAATAAGTCTCATATTTGACTCAAAGCCTACATATTTTGCCAGAATTCTGGGGCTTTGAATATTTCCACTGATTTGGGCGCATTTCCCTGCCTAAACAATTTTGCGGCGTCGAATAGAGGGTGGGCCCAAATTAGTGTAATCTAAAACCCTGACGTTCCAGTGAAATGTTTCTCGTCAACATGGTATACAGACGGATGAAGAAGCTGTTAACCGTATACATGGATCGGATTTCTAGTTGCATGTATCAGTCCCCAACTTCTAGAATGTTTAATTGCCATTGATTAAAGGAACTACAAGATAGTAGATGATACCCATCTGGAAAACTTAATTTCCTTCTTGCTAAGGCCTAATTGTTAGTAACTTGGGAATGTGTTATGGGAGGGAAAATGCACAATGAGTTGATTGGCATGTTATAATGAAAATCCCCTATATGCTTCATCAGATGGAAAATTGTGGCATTGATGCCAATTTACCGACATTATAAACTAATTGATTTGGTATATCAAAATCTTAACTTTTCACAAAATGATGCTATCTTGACCAGTAGTGAAGTCATAGAGGTAATGATGTGTTATAATTTGCATAGAGGGTCCTCGGATTCTACAGGTTAAACAGGTTCGACACTTTCTGGATTCTCACTACTTCCACCAGGTTGCATGAAAGGGCACCTCTGCTGCTGATTGGTCAGTTGCTCGATGCTGTAGTCATGGTAGTGATATTCATCATTCGCGGGTCATCTCCCCAAAAGTCACATGCAAATTTTGTCAAATGAATATAAGAGTGTCCATTTGTGCAGAGGCTCGGCGAATATAGTAGTATCGAGAAAGAAACCTGTTTAACCTGCAGCAATGTGGCATCTGAGCATATAGGGGATTTTTATTATAGCACGGTAATCAATTCAATGTAGGAAAACACACTCAATATTGCCACACTCAGGTACATGTAAAAGGGATGAAGCTGTACATTTATTCATTGTAGGCATTGTCCAGTCATCAAAACTATAATTATGTATCCATAATCTGATAATATAAAATATATATTAAACTTGAAAATTATTGAAATTTTTCATCGACCGAAACACAAAACCACAGCTACATGTACATGTAATGGTCAGGTCAAAATGTAACAAAGTCAAATTAATCGTAAAATGAGTGAAAGTGAACTTGAGCTTTATATTTCTGACAGGTTTGAGAAATGAGGTAAAACTTCTCGCGAATGAACTAGTACATGACTAAGATGTGAATCTTTGCAAAGACCCACTGGCATTTATCCGAAAAAAATCCTCTGGTTGTTCCAATTGTGAAGCCAAAAATGCGTTTCCTTATCCTCATCGTCAAAATTAAGTGACAAAGTTTTTGGCCTTTTCGTATACATTTTCAGCATGAAGTTATTAATCTATCAGAGTTCCCACCCCACTTGCAAAATATTTTTCTAGGACTTCCAAGGACCTAAATCAAATAACTAATTTTCTCACAGTTTTCAAGCATTACATACATAGAAATTTCTTTCCAGGACTGACAGACAAAATTCTGGAATTTGAAGTACTTAGGCCTGGAAATTGATAATATAAAATTCAAAGATGTGCTGGGTTTTCAAGAACCTTGAACTCTGTCTACCTAAAATATTTCAATGTCACCAATGGTTTTTTTTTGGTTTCACACACCATGTAACAGCTTGAGGATATTTCTCGGGTAAAAGCCACACCAGCTTCACTTATCTTTCCTGAAAGCGAAATCATTAGGCTGGCAATTCGGGAGTTAAGGGATGGTAACAGTTAGTCGCTAAACACAGCTATGAATCCTGTGCCTAATGACTAAGGAATCGGGTGCACGTGGAATTCTGCAGGTCGAGGCCAGGCGTTTATTGTTTGAGGGAGCATATAGTAATACCTGGCCGAATAGCATAGAATGCCGATTCGGATGATCTGATTGGTGGAGCACTGTTGGATTGAGCTACAGTTGTCGTTTCTGTGATGCGGCTACCGGTAGCATTGGAAGACCTCGCCGACTCATCGTATATGGAAGATCTGGCTATATCATCATGCAGGTAAGTCCTCCCAGTGATCTCGTCATGCACGGAAGACCTTGTTATCCCATGTGACACAAGGGATCGCCCTACGAGCACATCGTGTGTTAACCCCATGAAATTAGTTGAGTTTGACATAAGTACAATTTGAGAGACTGATCTCACGGAAATATAAAACAATGTAACCCTCCAGTCAACCCGTGTCAAATGTTATCATTTCCTATATCATACTGTAATACTGCATGTTTTCTTTATAAACATAAATAATAATATTTCAGGGCTGCAAATAAAACACATGAACAGTCTGGCATAATCTTCATAGCATCTGGCATTGTTTATAATCCTTTTTCATTCTTCGATGAGTTTTCGAGGAGTTGTTACTTCTCAGTTTTCATCAGTTGATGCAAAATATTACAGGGTTCCTAGCCTTTGTGAATGACAAAATTACAGACCTTTCCAGCTCCACAATCTTTTTCCAGGACCTCTAACTGAATTTTCCTGGACAATTTTTAACACCTTTTACCATGTTTCATTCAGCAAATTCAACAATGTACATCAGAATGAAATGAATATGTATTTCAATTATTACGTTTCATACAGTTCTGACTAGATGTAGATTGAAGAATTAATTCAGTTTCTCAGAAAGAAATTCCAGCAATTAATTGTGGCAGATATTTTGGGGGGAGGGAGGACAATAACATCCAAGAACTTTTTCAGGACTCTTTACAAATATTGTCACAATTCAAGGATTTCCAGGTCCTGGAATTTATTTTCTCAGAATTCAAGGAAATCAAGAAAATCTGGGACCCGTATGAACCCTGATATTACAAGCTTCGAGCCAGGGCCAAACTGCTAGTCTTGACAAGCCACATTCATTGGCAGAAAATGCAAGAAATGTCATGCAAATATACTTCTAGGAATATTTTTCGTTTCATAAGACTCAATCAGTGGAGCCCTGCAACATTATTACATTAGAGCAATGCAATTTTATCTTCACAGTGACAACCACGGTGACAGAATCTTCCACAGGGAAATAACTGCAATATTCACGGCAGGAAATTTGCTGAGCATGCAGTGAGTGAGTGAGTGAATGTGGTTTAACATCGCTTTCAACACTAATTTAGTCATATCAAGACGTTTGGGTTTATTTCCTTTTTCACAAGTGGAACTGTCAAAAACATGCACCTCCATTTTGTACAAAATCAGAGAATGCAACACAGCATGTGACAGTGCCAAGTAACACAGTTCCAGAAACAGACTTCTAAAAATTTATGAGGAATTTTTGCAAAGGGCATTACTCATTGGGGAGATTACTCACTGGAGAGGTTACTCACTGGGGAGGTTACTCAATGGAGAGGTTACTCACTGGACAGGTTACTTACTGGGGAGGATACTCACTGGAGAGGTTACTCACTGGGGAGGTTACTAACTTGGAGATTACTCACTGAGAGATTACTCATTCGGGATGTCACTCATTGCGGAGCCTAATCATTGGAAAGGTTACTCACTAAGAAGGTTACTCAATGGGGAGGTTACTCACTGGGGAGGAGAGGTTACCTGCTGGGGAGGTTACTCATTGGCGAGGTTAGGTTACTCATTGGACTGGTTACTCATTGTGGGGGAGGGGGATCCACTGAAATGATTGGGAATAGCAGCTAGGATAATCTATTATAAGGGTCAATCAGGAATGGAGAAATAAGTCCCATGATGCAGTAGTTTTCAAACATCACAAGCCATATCAGAATGACAAAAGTTGGCAAATTTAAATACAACCCTGAACATTATGAAGCAATATCTCTCAGAAATTGGCTAATAAGAATTAAGGGCATTGTCAGCCCCGAGGAAAATGGAACTTGTGATTTTGAAGTCAACACCAGATTTGAACGATTCCGTTTGATTGACAAAATATTAGTGATTACGTACTGCGATGCTCATGGTGAAATCAACAAGTTGCGTATCAGTAAGTCATTTGTCACTGGTATTCTGCCATATAAACATTCTGCCTTATGTGGGAGACTGAAAGACAAAGCCATTAACGCTAACTCCTTGTGCAGGCACTACAAAGTAGCAAGAATGAAAGACCGGTCCATTTTTAAAACGAAGGGGTGCTCAACGGACTTGAATAAGCTGACCTACCTGCAGGCTGCATGTGGGGAGGTTCTGGAGCAGGTTTTGCTGGAGGTGGTGGTATGCGAGGATATCTGGAATACACAAGTGGTGAAATATAGTAAAATTGAGAATTAAATCTCCATATTTTTCAACTTAACCGTGATGGACAACTTGGAATAGACTTTCAGTGATCTAGTTCCGATTTAGAAAATGTCAAATGTCCACTCAGTTCACATATATCCTTGACCAAGGACATTTTTTATTTGGCTGGACTGATAAAGAAACGTAGCAAAATATATCACACACTGCAAGGGTTATAAGGATTTAGTGACCTGTGTTTGCCAGACTCACCCCTGAGAAAGTCGTGCCTTGCCTTCTTTTGATGCCTGTACCTCATCAGCTATTTCTTGAGCCTGTCAAATTAGAACATTTCAATAAAGTATATGAATGGTGTGCCCAGGATGCAAGATTGCGAGAGGTGGAAGTTTCAATATATTTTAAATGGAAATTTAAATTTCATGCAAGTAAGCAATACAGGTGTATTCACTTAATACAGGGTTCATACACTTAAAGCAGGAAAAAATTCCAGGAGTTTACCAGGATTTTCCAGGACCCAGGTCAATAATTTTATTTTTGCAGGAGTTTCTGGTACAATAATTCGCAAAAAAGATGAGCAAATTAACGAACTTCAGGAAAAAATGTCGGCACAGCAACGCATGCCATCAGACTGCTGGTTCTCTCAGAAGACGAAAGTTGCGTTCTTTCTGGAGTTTAATTTCATTTTTAAATTTTCCAGGACTTTCCAGGTTAGCAATTAAACTCCATGAGTTTTAAGGACTTTCCAGGAGGTGTCTGAACTCTTTCAGCAATTACAAATTAGGCATGCCAATAAATGAAGTTATTGGAAGGCTTAGCCAATTAGGTCCCCACATATAGTCAAATGCGAATGTCCTTGTATGTAGATAAGAGGACATGTGACAGCTCAGAAACAGCACTGAAATTAGCACAAGGGATAAATACTACTGTAGTTTTAAAAGAACTGATTTTTTTTTAAATCTTAGCCGAGGACATAAAATAAATTTCACCAAGGTGAAAGCGGACCTGAACGTTGATCAGGATTATTTGTCGGCTTGTTTTATAGTATGGGGCTCAATTTTTCCTTCAACTTCCATAGTCCATAATGTTAGAGTACATTGGCTATGTTTCCGGTGATCAGTGGCATATGTGTGGTGCATTCAGCAGCTTCTGATTAGGTGTTTGCACATCTGAGTGGTTGAACAATGATCCAACTGACAACTATCGATACTCCCATGAAGTTCCAGCCCAGTCTTTGCACAAAATTTCAAATCAATCCCGTATGTGCATTTACAGCAGTTCATTCATTTACTTGCTCCTATCTCTTTAACATGGAGCTGGTTTTCAAACTATTGATAACTGGTGTAGTGGGGGGGGGGGGGGAGGATTTGCTTCAATGTCACATTCAAGGTCATTTTACTTGTATGGTGACAGCCAGTTTGGTTGGTGAAGGAAACCAGAGTACCCGGAGAAAACCAATGCCCGTCGGCAAGTAACTGGCAAACTTTCACACATGCACCAGCGGGGCTCGAACCCAAGCCAGTTCAGAACTGGTGTAGGCCTGAGAACGAGACAATAGATGATATTTATGATAATTTTAGCAACTTCAGGTTGAAAATAGTCTCGTCGTCACTAGTTGAAAAACCCGCCTCTTGTTAAAGAGATCGGAGAGCAAGTGAATAAACGAACTGCTGCCAAAGTACATCTCAATGCGCCTGATGGTGGCGCAGCTGTAATATAAAAGTATTAACTTGACATGCTTGAATTATCTGCAAAGACCAGATTGGCTTGGGCGGTCAACTACATATATATGCAAACACTGCCTCTCCATAAAATTTCCAGTTGGTATACAGTTTGATGAGCAGTCCTTGACCGAAATCAAAGGCAAAAATCTGCTGTCAGCTGGAGAAATTGATTTAATTTGAGAAAATTAGACTGTCATATAACCAATATTCCAGAAAAATGCACAGGGCTTTTTAAATGAAGTACACATACGGTAATGCCCCCAATAATTCAATTGCCCAATCAATATAAAATCAGTGGTTATAATAAATTTGATCACCTCTAAAATCATTGAAATAAATGAAATAATGGATTATATGCTTGATCTTGAACCGTTTTTTCAACTTCCTGTTCTAATAAATTTGATCACCCCCTGATTTAATTGTGGGAAATTTCACTTCCCATGATTGAATTATTGAAGAGATTACCAAACTCCTGCCCAATAGTACCACCTCTTCACCATACTGATAACACACATATGTGCATGTTTGGTCTCTAATCACATCATGGTTTCCATGGTTACAGAAGCACTAGGGCAAAGTCCATATCAGAAGAAGCTTTCAAAACAGTGAAAACAGCCAGTGTAAATCTGAGTGGTCTATTGTCTATTATCTGAGTAAACATTGTGGGATCTGGTCACATATAAATATATAGGTCAACACAGATGTTCAAATGTACATGTAAATATCAACATAAATCTGTGGTTATTCAATCTTCAAGATGTTTTCTCTTCGCGAGCCGTAAAATTAACCTTTGGATTTTGTCCTTTGTGGGTATACACATGTACTTACCATCTAAACGATACTAAGGTTAATATTTACTGCATTCTACTCCTACATAGAGATGAATGTCTACATTCCTTAATGATCCTTCTTCAATGGTTATGACAGTAGACCAAGGGAGATAAATCATAATACCACGTAAATGGTAGTCAAAGGGAGGTAAATCTGCATAACAAAATTCCAGTTAGAACTAGACTGGTTGCCTCCCCTGTATATTCATACAGTGGACAGGTACCGCCCAGTGGAGAACGAGTCTAGACCCAGAGAGAATTTGAACCAAAGATGCCGCTCAATACCGGTCTACTGTATGGATATACAGGGGAGTTAACCAGACTGAGAAGGAAGTTCAATGGCAATTTCCAATGGCTCAGATGGCATCTGAGTTTGGTCACATATCAGTGGGTTATACATACCTCCCGCTGTATTGGAAGGTACAAAATTGGTAGCCTACATGTATAGTATTGGACCCTTCTAAGGAGGGCCAATGATAGGCTGATGCAGCAACAACAACATTTTCCCAGTTAGACACCAGATTTTGAAATCCAAAACGAGGCCGCGCTATGTCATCGGTCAACTGATACCGTCACGTGGTTGTGTATGAAGATTGGGGTGGCTCCTATAAATAGTGATCCATTGAGAAGGCTCGTCTTAGTTTAAAATGGCAGGGTCGAATGACCAATCACTGAAGAGGAGACAGCTGGAACAGTACACTATCACTGTCTGTTAATATCTTGATTTAACAGAGAGTACTACAGTCTACAAAATTGGGAGGTATAAAATTCAGCAGTATATTTAGGGCAATCCATGCCAAAGTCAGCCTTTTCTGTATTTTTCGTTAATTCGGGTACCAGTAAACTGTATGGAATTGAGACTGAATCTACTCATATTTATTTTTGAGTGGAGACTTACTGATGCTGACACACTCTGGAAAATATGCATGTTTGGCTCGGGGTCGCCCTTTTTGGGGTCTGTGACCACTGTGAATAAGATGAGGTTGTTGTATATTTCCCGGGGGTCATTCCGGACGATGGCTGTAGGCTTGTGCACCAGCTGGATTGGAAAGCGATCGTGTTCATCCTGTGAAAGAGATGTCAGAAAATTGTTGGTATAACACTTACATAAAAGTTCAATTCGGAATTTCCGTTAAAAACAAGCAAATTCTATTCCGAACAATCTGAGTAAATTTTTTTTCTGTTTTCACCAATTAGTTCAAAATAATACGTTGCTTTATGGGATTATTTCCACGAAAAGAATTTTAACTGGTCGATTCTAATTTCTGTCCGTTTTTGCAGTTCAAAATTTTCCGTATGTAAAACACTGAGGGAAGCCTTGATAATATTCAGATCCACTATGTGTGCCTAATTTTGCTGCTGTGTGATCAATAGAACATGAAATGGTAGCATCGACCCTGCATCTAGAGCTCTAGATTGGAGATCCTTTTCCAACTTTGAACAAGTCCAACTCCTGTTTATATCGGCATCTCTAGGTGAAAACACAGAGGTGAAAGAGAGCATGTCTATGTACCCCAGTCTGATTGTCTAGGATGATGATCTGACGTCTCTCTATCACGAGTAGACATCTCATCGTCCAGATACCGGTCATCACTTCCATGTTACGGAGTTTACTCAGACCCTCCTCCAGGGATATCAACCCTGGCACACCTGGAAATATTAGCAAAACAGGAATTAGGTATCATAATATTTATCATTGAAAGTGAGTATACTTGTAGATTCTGAAGAGAGCTGCTGTACAGGTACAAGTATTTTTTGTTTGAAAAATCTGATACATGTATATCTTATGAAGCATAATGACAGGGCCTGATCTAGACTTTTAGTTTGGGCACCCATATGAGGTGCAGATTGGGGGAAGTTCTTGTGAAATAGGCCGCGATGCGGGACTGTCGAAGCCCATGGAAGCTCTGGGAGTATTAAATGGTATTAAATGGTCAAAATGGTCTTGACAACTTGATATTTTGCAAAATTACTCGACTACTAATGGTTTCAGTATGTTCAGAGAGGGAATTTGCTATAAAAAAACTAATAAAAATTTCTTTATTTTTTGTTTGGGTGCTCTCAAAAACAGCTTGGATCAGGCCATGGATAATAAACTCTGGCGAGCTAGGTTAGGCAATCAAATGGCTACATGTGCATGTACAGAACAACATTGATAATCCGCCGTCCACAATTTTTTTTTTTAACTGTAACCGTTTAATACCTACCTATATATTTTTGCAATTAAAATCTTGTTTGCGTCAAAATCTTTTTTCCCCCCACATTTTTTCAACAAAATTTGGTTAAATCCCCTTCAAAAGGGAAGATTTTTCAAACAGAGTAATAAGATCAATAAAATTTAAATTTACCAACCCCACTTCTCCACTCTGTAAAATATGGGCCGAGGGAAGCCACTTTCAATAGGCGTCTGACTTAGCACTAGATAAATAAGTGTTGAAAATTTGGTGGTTGTATCTCAAGCGGTTTTGCCTAAAATGCGTTAACGGACGGACGAACAGACGTACATGGCAACGACAATACCCCGAGGCCAAAATGGCAGAGGGGTAAAACCTGGAAAAAAGTGCCATATGATTGGCTGAGGTAGACCTTGCAAGAAACAGATACACACAAAGTTCAATATCACTTTGATCAGATGTATTTAGCTGACTGATCTTTCATGTAAGTTCCTATCTTCCATATTTTATATATATTATTGAAAAGCACCCTAACTAACCTCATTGTTGTACACAGACAGACCATTGTTCTCCATGAAAAGATGGACCTAATATCAATGATCATTACCGAGTTCAATTTGATGGGCCTGCATGTATTTAAAAATTTCTCGCAAAATTACAGATAGGTACTAATGTCAAACAAGAACCGTATGGCCTTCAATGTGCTCGTTCACTCCCTTGGACTGCAGAAACCAAAACATGAGAGAGAAATTTTCAGTCAAGCTTAACCTTCATGAATATCATGAACATCCAGCTATGCAAAAAGATCGAGCCCTTTAGGATGGCACATCATTTGAGGTTACACATCACAAGAAATAACAATACATTTATTAATAAACATGATTTCTATGTCAGTGAAGGAGGAAATATATTATAAAACCTGAAATAAAGATTACGTTTTTTTTTAAGTACATGTAAGCGTATACATCTCATTGCATAGATCTGATGAATATACATGTAGTTAGGAGCAATTGGTGTGCAATTTGGAGCATGTTCTTGGTGTAACTTTGTGTCATCATACATGTACGTGAACAATATAAATAATCCCTTTCAGTTGACAACTGAATGGTACATGTACTGTCCAGTTGCCCACCAGATGGTAACCAGCGGATGCTAACTGTGCGGTTAATGCGTGTAAACCTGCTGGTAACAGAAGCTTTCCTGCCAGAACTGTTCAGTTGTGAACTGCACAGTACTGGCTGGTGAATATTTGACTGTGTATAGGTGAATGGTTCAGTAGGACACAGCATATTTACAAACTGTAGTGGTCTCCACAATGAGTTTCACTGTTGTACTTGGATAATTTTGTTTTTTTCATTGTCCATGATCTCAGGATTTGATGTCAGAAAAATCATGTCTTGCATTTATCTTGATGTCATCAAAAACACTGACCTCTTCTACTATGAAAAACTTGGCTTAAGATTTGCACTACACAGCGAAATATTCACCAGCCAGTACTGTGCGGTTCACAACTGAACAGTACTGCAGTACCTGCAGGAACACCAAAAAGAGAGCTCCATGATGCCAGTGACATCGTGTTAAAACTTCACAGTGGTGTAACTTAACACTTGCCTGCTTGCCCAGGGCAGCCTGCAGGGGGCAAGTGAAATTGAATTTGTAGTTGACCGACATGGCAGGTGGATTTGATTCCAAATCAATGCACTGTCCAATCTTTTACCATGAACTCATGGTGGTTTTGGAGAAATATCTTTCTAAGTGTGCATCTGAACAAAATATCTATCCACATCATAATATCTGCCTTCGAGATCGTCATATAGCTTACAACAAAGAAAATTGACAGAGAGAATTTGTAGATACTGGAATCGGAAAATATTTTTACAATCGAATATGGTCACGAGGCTCGTTAATATAGTGGTCATCATGTGAGGGCAGCCAGATCTGATTCAGGGCAACCAGTTTTTAAACTTTCCGCTTGCCCTGATGGCAACCATTTGAAAAAGTTAAGTTATACCACTGCTTCACACTGATTTTCAAAACAGTGCCCAATGTCAAAGGCTATGATGTCTGGAATGTTCTTACATAATATCACAATGTAATATCTCTTTACTGTTTTGGTTACGAGCAGTTGACTAAAATCGGATTTCCGAAGCAGTCACATAGAATACATGTAGTAATTGTCGTAATTTATACTTATTTTCCCACCAATCTGACAGCCTGGCTGTCAAGTACATGTATTATTTAATGTATATTTCAAAATGAGTGCATTAATTAGCTCAAGTCCAAGAGACCAGTCTCTCCCTGTGTGGAGCCCCAAACTTTCTTTACAACTCAAAACCTTTTTGGATCTACAATGTAGGTAATACAGTAAGTCTCTGTCCCTGTAAAGGCAATGTATGTCAACCGCCTAAGAATTGATTTCATTTTACGAAATTCCAGCAACAGCTAGATTAATCCTGTCCCGAATTTATCAAAGTGGTGAATAACGGGGGGATTTGGTTTCCCCTGACTGTTCAGTCATTTACAGATAAACAGATCACGCCTTTCAGCCATCACCTGAATTGTGGTTGTCACTATACCCAGTGAATGGCGTTGTGCAATAGTTGAATAATGGCTGACAGTGTGGACTCATAGGCATTTGATGGAAAATCAATAGATGCAAGTTTACTTTACTTCTATGAAAAGAATTTCCAGTATTGTATACCCATCAACTGACAAATACTGTACCACTCCCATTAGCCTAGATAAGCTTATATTTGATGAACAAGTCACCATAGACATGATAAAAAGGATGTCAGAGAGGAGAAATTTGCAAAGATTTTCTCCTCGCCCATGTTTTCTGTTGGGCGAGGCCAGTTTATATGTACAATGTACCTTGACAGTCATTTCCAATTTCTTTCTCTCATTCACATGAGTATAATTTATGAGGATGATGTGAAAATTACATTCTTTTAACTGAAAACACAGATCTATACATGTATGTACATTTTATTGAGGCAACCAATTGTGAAATCTACATGTGTACTATACTTCCAGAAGTTTCAAATTTAAGTTTAGTGGATTCTTTTTATTATCAGTTTGAGAATTCGTAATCAAGACGGATGACGCAAAAATCTAACATAATAATTAAGAAAATTGACACAAGTACATTTTATGTACCATCGTGTATAAGTCCACCTAACACATGCTCCATTCAAGTCAAAGGTCAATTTTCAGTGGCGGGCTTGTGCCTACTAGACATGGTAACCTATGTACAGGTTATGAGATCTGATGTGGCAACCAAACAGGTAAATTGCATGTTGTTGTATTTGACATGGTCATGTAAATTTGAGTACTTAAAGACATTTTGCTGTTTTTTTTAAGTGGTAACCTGCTAGCAACCAGTTACCGCTTAACTCCAGCACCTAACTAGTTTGGTAAGAAAGGCATCTTTTTGGATTGAACTGGGCTGTAAATTTCCAAAAAAGGAAACTTCTTAAAGGAATAGACAACATTTGGCAAACGTAAACTGCGACTGAAAGAACAATCCAAACAGAGCCCAAAAATATTTTTTTCCTATTTTTGAGATTCTTTCTAACGAAGAAAAATACTCCCAAACATTGGGAAAATGACCAGATGTGTTGAATGAAGGGAGCCACCATCTTTATGCCATCCTTATGGTCTAACCAATGAGCGGCGGAGTGATATCCACGTGACAACTAGCTCATGACGTCATTGGGCCTCTCTGCTGTAAGACAGCAAACATGGCAGCAAGTGATTTTCAACTTTTTCCAAGGGTCCGACGCCTTGCATTTCCGGGAGTTTCAACCTGACTGATGACAATGGCTGGCTGGGCCAAACCGTGCTTTCATCTACGCTGCTTGGGAGCAGTGTCGAGGGATACAAGAAGTGTCAGGCGTGTTCGAGCCCATTGAAGACGATCTACCGTAGAAATCGGTCGAGGATGCATGTACCGTAAAAGCCGGCCGGGTCGCCGATTTCGTTTAGTCGGCTCTGCTGTGAGATGTCCTGTTAGGAAACGATCAGACGAGCACATGTGCAAGTGCTGACATTAGCTGACAAGGATTTATTCCATAAACTTTCTCAGGTAAATTTTCTCGCACGCTAGATATTTGGGTGGGTGTTTAACGGCCGTGTCATGCTGAACAGTTTCTTTCGGCAACAGTTCAACGGTGAGAAAAATCTCCGGACAATCTTTCCTCGGAGAAATGGCCCTCCAGCTGAGGCAGATTTAGTTTCGTTTTCCCGTGCCAGTCTTTGTTGAGGCTCGATTCTTTGAATTGGTAAAACAGAAATCAGAATTATTCTCATTCTCGGGTACATTAAACAATCTCAGTGAGTTTTACTGCCTAATTATGTTGACGCATGTTGGCGTAGTCATCAGCTGAAAAGTATTGGAAAATAACGAAAGCATATATTTTATCAGGCAACTTGATGCTGTTTTTTTTGACACTTAGACAGTCTAGACTGGCCGACAGATCAAACCCGATTTCTCAACAACAAGGATAAGATCATTGTTATTGTACAAACATCAGCCGGTATTTACAGGTTACAGAATACAAGAATGTATAGCCACACCTGCTGGCCTATCGGGCTGCGATTATTCCAGTGCAAGGCAAACTGTGCGTGTCCTCCCAGTTCACTGCAGTGTTCTGTGGCCCAGTGACGTCACTAAACTTGCCGTAATGGCGGCGGCCTTACAAGCCACAGAATTTATCATTAACGGCTTCTTACTCGGTTGGAAAAAATTGCAAAATTGAAATAAAAATGGTTTTGGACACTCCTGGAATTGTTCTTTCATTTGCAATATACGTTTATCAAAGGTTGTCTATTCCTTTAACTAAAATACAGGCCTCGAAATTTCAAAAATTTGCGTAACCCAAAAATAGTTCTGGGTCACGATGTTCACGTAACCTATTGTTCGGTTACGTAGGACTAGGTTGCGTAACCCATTGGTTACGTAAACAGGTTAGCCAAATTTTTTTTCTGAAAATGTGTATTATATATTATTATATATATATTATTACAATAAAATACAAAATTGTTTTGCGAGTCCTTGAAACAGCAGCTGACGGCAATATTCTCAAACTGCGATGTAACATGTGCAACTTATTCGTCAGAAATTCAGCAAGAAGCACCCAGGCATGGAATAAAAGGCACGGTGTTGAAAAAAATAAAATGTGAAATGTGTAGAAAGTAAAACAAAAGCAGACAAAACTTTTCTAAAGTCATCATGAAATGACCACTTCTGGAATGTTTTTATGTTCACAGAGTCAAGTTTCGCTTTTGAGCCGTTTTGCATATCGAATCTGCGGTCCGTAGGATCCGGAGATGAGAAATTACTGCATTCACACTGATTTCCATCCACTTCCATATGTGCGTGCTGTCCCACGCTGTAGAATTGACCCGCATTTGATTGGATGAATTCAGGCTTTGTATGTTGGGAGTTGTGTCCCCTTGATATTGCATGCTTCCGTTTTTTTGCGCCATCAGAATGTCAGTTTTTTTCTTTTCGAGCCTCCGTGTTTTTATTTCTTTCTGATGCAAAATCACACGTTCATGATACTAATTCCATAATAAAAACGTGTATAAACTCCGAAGCATGATTCGAAGATACCATAGAGGAGAAATATAGACCGGTAAGGCAACGATTGATGACTGTCACTGGGCCGGTCGCCCGACATTTTCAATGGCACTCGTCATACCGTAGCGCAAGTCGATTTTTTACGTAACCGATTATTCGTTCTGCAGAATTTACAACCACGTAACCGACACGTAACCGATCGTTTCGGTTACGCCAAATTTCGAGGGCTGAAAATATAGAGGCACAGCATCTGGTACATGTATCTGGTCTACTCAAGATTCATGATATCAGATGGGGTGTGACCACACAAACTTACTGGCTGTGCCAGATTTTTTCACTATATACTGGAGAACATTTTCATACAACACTGAAATTTCACACTGTTCATTAACTCAATTATAATAATTATATTTAAAAGTTTCAAGAAAATCCTTCCGTTCACTTCTTAATAATTCGCGAAAAGAAGAAAAAAAAAAAATTAAACTTTTAAAAGGCTGATTTGTAGGTTATTTTTTTTTTTTACATCATGGCTTCAAGCCTGAATGTTTTAAAATTGGTAGACCTATATCATCATGGCACCAAAACGTTCTAACATGGTACATGTAGGTATTGGTGATTTCTGTGAATTCTAAACAGATTTTCATGAAATTTGGAAATAAATTAGGATGACCTACACTTTTTGAGTTTATATATACATGTACTTTGTGAAATTTCAATGTTGTATGAAAAAATTATTACAAAATATCAGTGAAAACATCTAGAATAGATTATCGGGAAGACACAAATAGTGTCAAAAATATGTACATATATCAATTTGAGTTCTAGAAGCACATGTGCCTTTACATACATGTGTACATGTAGCATTGAGGGAAAATATATCGCCAGGTTTCATAGGCATGCTCATTTCTCGACCCGCCCATAATAAAATCCAATATCTCTGCCATGTTCATATGAGCAGTGCAAATATAACCTTTTCTCAACCCGGGCGACACTAAGGTAGCCTATTTGAGGGCAACGCCTGACAAGGAGAATTTGTGTCAGTAAATAATAGAAGAACTGATAAATACCACCATCCAGTAGGTGGTTTTGTCTATATTTAAAATCCTGAAACCTGAACCCTCAGACAAAACAACCAAACATACATGTAACAGATTATAAACAGTACTGATATTATCCGCCCAGTGATTATAAAGGAGTAATTTGCTGCCCTATTTTTACTGAGCCGAAAGCAGTCTAACCCTGCCCCTGAAAGAGCCCCAGGAGCACAAGTGACAATCCTGTGGGAGAAACTCTACCCCAAATATGCATGCCACCAGTATGCATTGTCAGGCAGGGAGAGTGGAATTCAAGATCGTTCATTCGAAAAAATGTCAACATCAAAGTATCAGGAGGTGAAATACCTTGGCTGCCTGGTTTGACATCGATGCCAAAAATGGAAGGGGTGCAAAACTAGTATTCATGGTATTGGGTCGCATGCCTGCATTCACATCCAAATTTCAGACAGGCCATCTGTACAATTAAAACTGCCCTTTCCCAGCACCCAAGGATCCCCGAGTCTGACCTCTTTGCTTTAGGGTCATCACTGGGGCAAAGTACCTAGTTTTATACATTAAAGCCCATTTGATATAATTAAACTGTTCATAAGACATTCCTGGAAAAGACTTAGCAACAGGCTTTGAGGCAAGGTATTCTTCTAGGGTACTATGTAAGGCACAAATCTTTAGACTAAATCTCTATATAAAATTCTTAGCCTCCCAAATTTATCGTATCACTTCACAAAAGAAAATAATGTCCTTTGCTTGAATACATGTACATGTAGATACTAGACTTCATTGTCAGCATCAGTATAAAAGTTGATGAAATTATATAAACTTTTGTCATACCATTATTTAAATCTAACCCAGCCTACTGAATAAGATTGAAATTAAAAATATCATGTCTTCAAGGATGTTGTTCCGATGAACTGTTGAAGCCCTTCTTGAGTTTTCCCAATTTCAGTTTAGGAGACCCCCAATGGGTTGCCATTTAAGTTCCTGTGTCAACATGATTTAACCCCAAAGCCCCTGTTACAGTTTACCATAGGTTATCTATTGTGTGTGGTCAAGAAACAAAGTCTTCCATACAATTTCATTGTAACTTTCTTCCAATTGATTTGATTCTCACCCCCCCCCCCTCCCTCCTCTCAATATCTGTATAAATCTGTCACTTTAACATTATTGAGAGAAAAAAGAACATGAAGAAGAGCCTGTCTAATGCAGTGATCCATGACCTCAGCTGATCAGCTACTGGTTCATGTATTTTCACTTTGTCCCATCTTTTAACCTGGGAGATTTTTTTAAACCAGTGATAACTGACATAATTTTAAATATATGTACTATATTTTTCCAGTATTCAAGAAAGTGCCATTATGCTTAGAATAATGTATAATTTGGCAATTATTACCTGAAACGATGCCAGCTATCACCAGTTCAAAATATTCTTCTAGGTTGAAACATGGGACAAAGTACGAACCAGAAGCTGATCAGCTCAAGTCAAGAGTCACTGGCACTGCACAGACCGGCTCTTCTTTGTTCTCTGAATAATGAGGGGCCCTCAGTGGCCGAGTGGTATGAGGCGCTTCGCTGGGGACTGCTAGCCTCACACCGCTCAACCGGCACGGGTTCGAGCCCAGCTGGTCCATGTGTGGAAGTCTGTCAGTTACTTGCCAGGTACTCCGGCTTCTTCCACCTACCAAACTGACCATCATCATATGAGTGAAACAAAATTGAGTGTGACATTGAGCCAAATCCCCCCCCACTTCCACCTCTCAATAATGTGGAAGTGAAAGTTGAAAATTGCTCTGTGATTGGTATATTAGAGAATTCACAGCAGGTCTAGTTCTCTCTCTCCCCATTCTGTCCCTCGTACAAACTCAACGTGACCGACTCACCTCTGCGGGTGGCTGTGAAGGTGGCCAAGTGGTCCACCTCATAGACCGGTTCTGATCCTTTGTATGCATCTGGCCGGCCATCCAGGCTTGTGCGATCTGAAAGGTACGGAAGACTATTTAACAAATTTTATTTAAAGTTTTACCATATGATCCAACTCATATGGAAAAGTGGATTGGGGAGACTTCATCCCGCATCTATAGGTTCATGGGGCGAGCATATACAAATGTACTATGGAAACTGACCATGCATTCACAAAGCGTGACACAAGCTGGAAACATTTATCAGAGCCAAGCACTGATGATGATTCGCTCAAAATTTTTAAATTCTCCTACAGGTATGGAGTAAATAATCCATATAGCAAATGTTTCCACTCTCGAGATGGAAAAACTTTCCCAACTACATACAATGGCTGATTTTCGATGATTTTTATTCACAAGAATGGGAATTATCGTCCCATGATACTATTAATGAACCATCAGAGGTTATCAATATTTTGCGTTGTTGAAAGTCTCAAATTTCTTGGCGGACAAAAATGTACATGCAGCAAGTACTCATCACGACCTTCTACATAGATAAACCTACTTACATGTACCCTACCTAATCCGATAACGGATAACTAGCTGTTCACGGACAGAATATCTAAAAGTTTTATTATTTCAAATTTGTTTTTAAATGGTTCTATTAAGTACACGCACACAGGTAAGGATATACATGAAGGAAATTGACATGTGCATGGTTCATCGGAGAAATCCTCGATTGATACATGTATGTAATGACACTGCAGACAGCGTTGCTTTCCGCAAGAGTACCAGCTGAACATTATTAACTTCTTTACCTGTCAGTAACCATTAGACACAGGCCTTAAAGTTAAATGAAGTTGAGAAAATTCTGCTACAGAGAATCTCTTACAGCTAACATCAGGTTAAATTTTGCCATCGCAAAGTATACTCGGACCATGGCAATTGCTGAATGTTGTGGCTAATTTCAAGGGCTGACACATACGTAAGCTGCTTGTACGTAATATTTGTATAAGTCTAACTGGCACTATGCGAATTGAAAATCTGAAATAAATACAAAATAACATGACCAAAGATTTCTTGCACAATGGTCAGTCAGAGATTATCGATCAACAACAACATAATAGAATGGATCATTGTCCTGTGCCTAAAGTCTCTCATAAATTGGATTACCAATGCCGAACGATAACATCGACTTCCCAAATGGTCAGGTACATCCGAAGTTATTCTGATTAGTATGTCGCTCAGGTTGGCGAGCGTATAATAATTACAATATCAATCATCGAAGCTCAGTTACTACAGGTGACAAGTTATGAATCCACCAATCTACAGCTTGTTTAGTATTCCAATGTTGCCAGCTATATGAACCAAAACTGATGACCTGAATGCAAAATGCCAGCTCAGAATTGTTTCTAGAAAAACCGAAACTGCACGAACAAATAAAAGCTGCTCTGAACAGTTCAAGGAAGTAAATGTCCGTCTGGAGTTAAAGATATCTTTCATCTGGGCGTTGCGGTGATTTGATATTATATACAGTGATATACGGACCAGGATTTTCAACCACACATAGACATTAAGTCGGGGTCATGCTTAACTGATCTCGAAACTTGTTTACAAGAAGTGTATCAAGGCAATGAAAACCACCTGAATAGACAAGTGATACACTGGTGATAGCATTAGGTTATATCAAGGAGTTTTTAGACACCTTTGTAACAGTGCTTCAGAACACGTCACATGATCTCAATCTTGATCAATACATGTAACCATCCTATGAATCAATCAGCAAATTCTTCACGATCTCAATCTTGATCTCGATATAAAAGGTTCTTGACTGCATCCTTAGTTCTGGCATACATGTAGACCTATATACACGACATGCTGCCATGTGTTAACATGGGGAGATCAAAATTTTCCCGTTGGTACTGGACTCTGGTGACCCATAAAAATAAGGTACACGTCTCCTTCAGACAGGTAGAATAATAAGGTAGCCCATCTCTGGGAAAAGGTAGGACACATCACAGAAAAAAATTAAAGATTGCTCCACTCCAGTGGAAAAACATCACGGTACATTCGTTCACCAGGAACAAGTCAATTGTAAGTATCAAATGTACGCATGCAATGATTTTGAAAATAAAACTGCCATGACTGTTACAATTAAAATTCTATGAATAGAGTTTCTAATGATATAAATTCATACTGACCCTCAAATGTGACGAGATAACCAGGTAAAGTCAAGCTTTCATGTTTGTCTTTGGTGTACATGTACATGTAGTTAATACATGCGAATGGAAAAACGTTACTGATAATTTGAGATGCGGCAACTTATACATAACATGAACGACCATACGCAGTTTAATTTATACACAGTCCAGCCTACATGAACTGGAATAATTTCAGGATTTGTACGAGCAGTATGGGTCCTTATGTCATTAGTATTCTAGCTACAGCCATCACAACTAGGAAAGCTCTCCTCTGCAAAAATCACATGGCTTCAATTAACACCATGTTAACAAGAGCCCAAAGGGCTTCAATATACGCCCGTATATCTGGAATTACATTGGCCCAAATTTCAAGGTTGTTTAATCGCCTTGATTCCAATTGGTAGCTATCAATCCGGAAAAAGGTCTACAATTTTGTGCTTCTGACATGTCTGAGAATGTAACATATGATCACATCTAAAATTGAATGATAAACTAAAATGAGCTTAACTCTTGGAAACTAGGTGACCTTGGAGCAAGAACCGAGAGCGCACATATCCCACAATGAAACCGACAATAGTCAAACACAAGAAAATAGTACTTTTCCTGCAAATGGATTTCTTTCAGACGAGAGAATTTTTCATGAAGGAAGAAGAAAGTGATGAAGTAAACCTTTGTTCTTGAGTTGATAAACGGGTATGAAGTTCATCCACGTTAACAGGGATTCATAGAAGTCCAAATTTTTACTACCCACTATAAAATATTGAGTTCTTTTTATGCTCAAATTGAGTTTTTCCAAGTTTTTACGGCCCACCCACAAGTTGATATTGAGTTTTTGAATGTTTTTACAACCCTACCAATTAAGATATGTACAAATAGTTTCTGTGGTACTAAGGTGAGCTATCTAATGTGATTTGGACAATGGTCATCTGAATGACAAAAAAACACATGTTCTGTATTGTAACTTGCTCACTTATTTTAATAGATTTCATTTGTTTGGACCTCGTGTTTGTAGCAACACCAACAGCGGTAAGAGATCACAAACTATCATAAACATTCAAAGATAATTATCATATAACGCTTGCAAGAGACGCTATAAAATCCTTACATCATCAGCGGATTTTCACGTAAGATGTAGCAGCTGTCAAGCAGAATGATGTCTTGAACTCAGACTTCTACTTTACGTCCACCGCATGGTTGCCGTCAAACTTCAGAACAAAGGAACTGCAGGGGAAGAATTTCGCAAAATTTTGCGAGAATCCAGTTGGATTCTTAGTGGCTTAGTTTGCGAGAATCCAAAGAATCCAAATTTGCGGAACCAAGCATTTCGTGACCAGTTGCCATTTTCACTAGTGCTAGTTACTGCACAACTAGATGTAAACTTCTCAATGGGAAAAATTGAAATCGCCTCATTTATTCTGAGGAGGGTGGTTAGCACACCTATAATAGCACAAATTAGTTCAGGCGAGTGATTATCTCCATTGATGAGCAGTATTCAACTTAAACATGTTTGGTAAGTGGTAAGTATATACTCTTAATTTTATTTCATTTGTATCTTTGTATTGCATATGAAACAAATATTGGAATTGTCTGCATTGCAAACAAAAATAATAATCATAAAAAAAAAAAATAAATAAATAAAAATCTGGCCACCTGCTGCATTCCCTGACAAGCAGTAAATCAACAATTGTTATTAATGAACCTTTATATAAAGGCTAGGCTATGGATTTATATGAGATACGCAAAAACATTTAAAAAAATAAGGAAATTTCAGATATTTTTGTACCACATTTTCTCATTTTATACCATGATGGTTTTTACAGTGAAAGATAAAAATTACCAACAAAAATTCAAGACTCACGGACATAAACAAGAAATGCAATGCCGTTAAAGTTAAAATCTAGACCTCAAATAAACCGACTTCTGAAGAAAT
The DNA here is from genome assembly GCA_036873755.1 of Hanleya hanleyi. Lineage (NCBI taxonomy): Eukaryota > Metazoa > Mollusca > Polyplacophora > Lepidopleurida > Hanleyidae > Hanleya > Hanleya hanleyi. The sequence goes on along the minus strand of JAVTVY010031969.1, from coordinate 74,428 downwards.
GCATGTTCTCAACGTAAAGTGCTAGACCGCGTTGTTGTTGTTGTTCATGACGGGTATCATACACGCAATGTCTCGGCCGTAGCAACGATCCATTTTTATTTTCATAAATTTCCTACCGCTTGATTCTACTTTGCCCGATGTTCTGTCTTAGGGAAAATTGTTTGTCATTCTAATTATGAACAAATCCGAATCAAATTCATCTGCTAAATGATATCCAAAATGTCCCAGGACCAGGTTTCATTTTCACCCTCGTGTACTTTTCGTCTACAGACCGCCAGCTAGCATTCAATTCCTTCATATAGACTGTTTTCGTCTGTTGGGTTTAACGTAGGTAGCTGCGCTCCAGCAGCCGAGCGAAGGAGAATACACTCATACCTTCGGCGCCAGTCGGGAACCATTACAGAGAGCATTCGAGGCTCCCAAAAAATAATCGAGCAAAGGTCTCCGAGGTTTAGTTAGCGCATTACGTCAGCAAAATCTGAATCCGTTTGTGTACGTTTCGCAGAACTCGCAAATTGTCGAAGGATCGGCGATGATTTTCACATCACTGAAATAATTTGCACCATTTCGAGTATTGAGTTTTCGTCAAAAACATTGAGTATTTCTTGTCCAAAACGTACACTTTTGAGTTTTTTGCTGTCTATATTCAGTTTTTGACATTTTTTTTCTACCCTTTAACGGAAGTAAAAACGGACGTCTATGAATCCCTGGTTAAACTAGCAAATGTATGGTTTCTATTTCACAACAGTTTAACTAAATGTAGCTGTTTCAAACATGGGAGACAACTCCACAGGACAAATGCCATATACATGTAGGGGAGAGAACTCTGAATATTCCAACCTAACACAAAGAGTCAGCTAAACTTGATTCAATTCTGGGGGACTGTGACCTCGACATTTGACAAATTGATGTATGTCTCCTCTTCGCCATGCGAGTAAGGTATCTGATACCATTCCATACCTTGAAACTAGAGATATCGCATGGATGAATGGACAGAACGCAACATCGCATTACATGACCTCGTCTTCGACAGGCATATGAAAATGTGACTTAATGATTTCCTGATTTTGGGGTCACAGTGACCTTGAACTTTGACCTTGACCTAAACTTTGGTGCATGACACATCGTCTTCCGTCAATGTATCAATGGACACAACAAAATCACGATTTTTATGAATTTCATGATTTTGGGGGTCACCGTGACCTCGATATTCGGCCCTGACCTACATTTTGGTACGTGACACATCATGTCCCCGTAATGTATCTACTGACACAAAAAAAAGAGTACTTTTCAAAGATTTCTTGATTCTGGAGTCACAGTGACCTTGACCTAAATTTTGGTACATAACAAACCATCTCCCCGTAATTTCTCAATGGACACAAAAAATCAAGATTTTTAACAATTTCACGATTTTGGGGTCACAGTGACCTTGACATTTGACCTACATTTTAATATGCGACACATTGAGTCCCCCTAATGTATCTACTGACACAAAAAATGTTATTTTTAATAATTTCCTGATTTTTGGGTCACAATGACCTTTGACCTTCGACCTTGACCTATATTTTGATATGCAACACTTCATTTCCCCCTATTGAATCCACTCACAAAAAATTAGAAATTTATGATTTCCTGATTTTTCATTCACACTGACCTTTGACCTCTGACCTCGACCTACATTTGGCATGCAACACATCGTTTCCCCCTAGGGCATCCACTCGCCAAAAATTAGAACTGTAGATGGAAAACTATCAATGATCAATGATTTCCTGATTTTTAGGCAACAGTGACCTTTGACCTCTGACCTCGACCTGAATTTCGGTACGCGACACATCGTCTCCACCTGATGTATCCATTCACAAAAAATTGCAACTGTGCATAGAAAACATCCAGAGATATAGACCGGACACGGACACTTCACTGATTTCCTGTTTTTCAGGCCAGTGACCTTTGACCTCTGACCGCGACCTTCATTTTTGTACGCGACACATCGTCTCTCCGTAGGGTATCCACTCACCAAAAATTGGAACTGTAAATAGAAAACTGTTCCAGATATAGACCGGACACGCCTTTTTGGCGGGCGTATAAAAATTGCTGAGGTGCAGGGGTCGAAATTTACACCTGTCTTTTTGAAAGAGACAGGTAGAGAAATAAAGTACCTGTCTCTATTGACAGGTAGCCAAAAATTTTGTTTTGGTGTTCAAAATATATCTTCAACAAAATTCATTCAAAACACCTGCTAATAAGTGCAAGTAAACAAGGTTTCATTAATTTATTAGTGTCTTGCAACATCTAACTTTTGTCAGTAATCTTGAGTTACATGGTCATGTTACGATTGCATGTTCAGGTAATTCTTAAAGGTGACAGGTGAACATTTTGGTCACCTGTCTCGTGTGACAGGTAAATTATTTTGAATATTTCGACCCCTGGAGGTGGACTGATTATACCACAGCATTTACCTCGGCAACTGTTGAATGCTGTGGTTAATTGTGAAGGGTTATCATTTTGAAAAGACAGATTGAAATTATTTCCAACATTGCAATTGTACATGTACAGATATATATTTCCTTTGGTGTACATGTACATGTACACTTATGCATAATTAGACAATCGCTATTGATTGGAATTCACTGGTCATATAATTGTAAAAATAAAAAACAGTGAGCCACATGTCCAGAATATTAGCAGTCATACCAAGGTCACCCAAGGTCAGATCAAACTTGGGTATGTAGAACATCTGATATGTCCAACAAACAAACCATCATGTTCATGCAAATTTGTGCTTTCTCAATGTGTAATTTAACATACATATACACAGACATACATCATGCAAAGGTTAAACTCCCCTTTTCCAAACACCAGCATTATTGGGAGTTTTGCCAACATATCTGGTCAAGCTGGGCGCGGGTACAATGTACAATTCAAGCCTTGCCTTCCAATTCATTTTGATTGATGGCAGGCATTGAACAATATACCGATAAAAAACTATCCTACATGTACTGCTTCCTGTCAGCATGACCCAAGCAGATCAATAATTATCAAGTAAACGGGTCGAGAAAAGTGCCATTTTATGACGATATAAGAGCACGTAAGATTTCCAGGTATCTCCCCTGCTGAACACATTAAAATTTGTAGGACTGGTGTTCTCTGTGTGAAAATCGATCAGTGGACCAGTGCAGGTAGTTTTTTATTACCTCAAATAAATACTTGACATGAATTTATGGAGCAATCATAAAAATTAGAACATTTAACTTCCTGTCTTCAGTAACTGGGCATACATGTAGCACCGACAGATGTCGGGATGATAAATTAATCCTGGAAGTTGACCACGTCACGCTCACAAGGGCCATCAGGCGATTTTGACCATGCATGCTCCAATTGAATGCCTGGACAGATTTGTCATGTCAAACATGCAAGCGATTTGATACAAAAATTTCTAGGCATTTGCTTTTTCAAAACTGAGTGTTAGTTTTTTCATGAACTCTGGAATTGCTCTTCCATTTGATGATAGTGAAAGATATATATTATCAATCCACTAGTGAGGAGAATTTTGAAGATTCATTTGACCATTTCAACAAATATCAGTTTCAAGATACCATGGTCATCACTAAATAAGCCAAAATTTGTTTAGAGATGCAGGGATGAAAATAAGGGTCAGTGATCAGCAATACCTGATCAAATTTAGACACTAACCAATCAAAATGCTATAGTGATAACATGGACAAAGTAATTTGCTGATAAAATTTGAAGCTTCTGATAATAATCACCGATCAAATTATTTACCGATCAAAATATTTTCCCTTATTTCCAACCCTGACAGGTTGATATCATCAAAGCCGAAACAAGTAACTTTTGTGCAAGAGACAACATGAAGCTGCGCTATCGAAACCCCTCGGCTCTGAACCCCAGCTATTATAATGTAAGGGTGTCTCTACCAATTGATTGGCTTGTGGGAAGAAATATTTACCCCTGATATTGTAAGTGTACTTTCTTTGAAAAAAAAGAAAAGTTTTCCTCCCCTTAAATTAATTTGTTTCTGGAATAAATTGAAAGAGCTGTATCGATGTCGCACCAAAACAACAGTACACATGGCTACATAAATACAGTACTTACATGTATACTAAATGGCACATGTAATTGTTCGTCATTTTCAAAACAGATTTGCAAGCATTCTTTGCATTGTCTAAGAAAATAAATCAATAAATCAGTCATCCAATCAATAAATATATGTGATACTACATGTATACTAACATGATATAGAAATAATATGCAAACTTAACATAGGAATTAGTGGATTTTGTTAGACAAGGGGCATACTTTCTGACACGACTCATTCTTGATAGGCATCTAGTGTCATTTTCAAAACAGATTTGCAGGCATTCTTCGCATTGTGTAAGAGAATAAATCAATAAATCAGTCATCCAATCAATAAATAAATGTGATAGTATACAAACATGATATAGAAATTATATGCAAACTTAACATAGGAATTAGTGGATTTTATTAGACAAGGGGCATAACTCTGCAAAATACTTTCTGACATGACTCATTTTCGATAGGGCCAAAAAAGAATATATGTCTGTTTCCGATTACGGGCCAGAAAAAAATAGAGTAGGTAGGGCCAAAAAAATTTTTATTTTGGAAATAAATTTTATTTTGATGTCCAGTACTCCTGTCCCATATACAATGGTCTACAAATATATTCTTGATTGTATAGCATTCCCACCCACGTTAACATATTCTCCCAGGACACATCCCCCCATATTTTCAGATATTCAAAAGATCTTATCCCCCAAAAGATAAAGGGGGGGGGGGGGAGATACCCTCAAAATATATTGTTGGTATTTTTATCTCTACTGGATCCAGCAAATCTTGATATTTCAATAAGTTCTGCTGAAACCAGTTATTGTACTGATATTATGGAAATGAGAATTGCCAATAATGTGTTTGACTGCTGTTTACCACCAAAACGAGTATCGTTTTAATTTATTAACTTGATATGCAAAACAATATATTTCAAGGATTTCCGCCCAGAAATGATGAAATTTTTAGTGAAAAATACAAAATTCCATGTGGAATTTCAGTGCCTTCCATAGGGAGAGTGTACTTATTTTCTGGAAAAGCCTGAAGAAAAAATTGACATATACAACATAAAATGAAATGGGAAATTAATTTGAACATCATGGAGGTTTGTACCAGCGACTAGCTAATTCGAACAATTTGAGAAACGAGACGCGATTCCTGACTGTACAACAGTACAATGATTTGAACAAGCCATTTCTCGAAAACAGAAGAATTATTACTTGCTTGAATCTTGGGGGTTTATTTCAATGCATTCATAATAAAACAAGTCGGGAAATTTTGGATTTTTTAGCGGAGAAATGGTACCGGTCGGTTAGACTTTGACGGCGACTAGCTTTGACTGTGTCGTCGCCGATTTCGCTGAAAACGAACACCACTTGCAAGCTGCCGTGTCCGCTAAACACTGCTTTAACAAACGTCATTTCAAGCCATCAAATCAGTAGATTTCTTTCGAAGTTGATGGAGAATATGTTTAAAATTGTCCTGGTAAACATGATCAAGTCGACTGAAGCGTAATCGGGTTGCTGATTTCTCGATTCCCGACCTAGAAGTAGGTGCTTTATTTCCTGAAAAGATCGTCAACCTGCCGCCATGCCATGCGGTCAGCTCCAGTCACACTTTACGGTATGCTGACTGTGGGCGCGCCGCTTTACGGTTGTTGTTGTTGTTGTTGTCGTAAAACGCGGCCTTGGTAGTGATTTCGTTGGAATTTGCTGATAAAATTTTTAGAGTCGCACGATTTATCTAGACTCGGTCGGGTAACCGGAAACAGACATATTTTTTTTCTTGGCCTAGGCATCTAGTTCAGGTCAAGAGAAACAACTGTATCACGTTAGGATGTTGTATATGGAACGGTTCTGAAATTATCACAATAAATCATAAATGGATTTTTATTTGTAAAAAGGGGCATAACTCTGCAAAATATTGTCCGAGAGGACTCATTTTCGATAGGCTTCTAGTTCAGGTCAAGAGAAACAACTGTATCACGTTAGGATGTTGTATATGGAACGGTTCTGAAATTATCACAATAAATCATAAATGGATTTTTATTTATAAAAAGGGGCATAACTCTGCAAAATATTGTCCGAGATGACTCATTTTCGATAGGCTTCTGATTTACGTGAAGATAAATAGATGTAACAAGTTTGGTTGCCATGCATGAAACGGTTCTGTAGATATCGCGGTAACGGACGGACGGACGTACGTACGGACAGCCGTACATGATGACGACAATACCCCTAGGCCAAAGTTGGCCGAGGGGTAAAAACTGATTGCAAGTGATTTATCTTTGCTATTAGCGTACTCATGAGCAAGTTTTCTGATTGCTGTTTAACTCTTTACCCCATAGACTTGTGGAGAATTTTCTCTCTCTGACCCATAACAGATTTGTAATGGCGTAGGTCTTTAACCCATGGACTGATTTCAATTTTCATACGTTTCCAGCGATGTAAAATATCCCGTTTTATGTCCTATGTCATGTGGAAAAATATTTACCAATGGTCTCCCACAGGCCCATTCTACGTAATTTGTTCACGTTTTATATCAATATCAGCAACGTTTAATCTAAAAATAAGTAATCTTGCGAGAAAATGTGTTGTGTCTGCTTTCCGTCTGTTGGAAATCACGAAAAAAGCGAAGAAATTGTCGCATTTTAGCTACGTTTTGCAGCGTTCTGTTGTTGTTGTTCCGCTGCAATTCCTGTGTTATCGTATACCATTGTAAAGCTTATTTTCCGTACATTCGGGATTTCGCAGTTACATCATGAGATGGCAGGTATAGAACGAGCTACAACTGAAAAAGTCCCATATACTTCCCTAAAGGAGAACAAAGGCTGGTAACAAGGTGAAGTAAAACAGCATCACTGATTGGCCCAAGGTTGAGTGACCTTGAGCGACCGTTTCAGAGGCCCAGCGTGATTGGAGCAGTCGGTTTATCTGCGCGTGGTCGCCATGGCCATGGGTCCACGAAACACAGCGTGGTGAAAGAATGGCGGATAAATTTTAAAACGGGAGATCAACAGGTCCCGGGAAATGTTTATAATAAACTCAGATGGGCAGATTTGACGAGTTAGTCATCAAGGTTAGATACTTTGGTAGTTTATACTCGCGTTACGTGAAATATTCAGGAATTTGGAAGCAGGTTTTACAATTTTTCGAACGTTTTCCTTGAAGCACACGAAACACATTTGGTGTCTAATCGCGCATTTTCCATCGATTATTTCTGTTCCTCTCCCGATTTCATTTTACCCTTACTACAAAACATACCAACAGTCTATATAGTGAGATTTATTTAAATTTTGGCTTTCTGAAAATGTATAGTTTTAATTAGGTTTTACTCAAAATAAACGCAAAAATTGCAAAAGTAATCCATCACATGGGAACAGCGATGACACGCTGAAAGACGGTTCTATGGGGCAGCGTGCGAGGCGCTCAAAGGCGGTTCTATGGGGGAGCGTGCAAGGCGCTCAAAGGCGGCCGTATGGGGTAAAGAGTTAAGTGCTAATCAGCAAAAATCAGCGAGATGAAGATGGGCTCACTTTATTGTAGAAATTTGCGACATCTACATGAAGGCATTTGTAGCTAATTTATACCACGGCTGATTGGTTGACCACTGTGGAAGAAAATTCATGTTACCCACACAGGAAAAACTTTTTCCATCTATGCTATTTCAATTGCAAGCAATTTTTGTCTTTGAGATTGAAAGAGACCATTTTATTTCTGGGCTCAAGCGACACAAATCTCTAAATTCATTAACAGCATACCAGAAATTTGGAGCAGTTTCAATAAAAAGTCTCACATTTTCCAAATCACATTAGCCCATAATAATAAACTCTCTCTTCCTAAACGGAAATATTGTCCCCATATATACAGCAATCACAAGTCTACATGTACAAATTACAACTAACCAGGGTCATTCGATGGACTCCACACCGAAGGGGTAAAAGGATTGATTTTCTCACCTGTTATTGGGTCCCAGTTAAATCTGTCATTATGGGAGTAACCATTTCCATTCCGGTTTGGTTTGCTGTAAAGTTCATCATGGTGGCTGGCAAAAAAAAAAAAAAAAATTGTTGACAGGGATCGAACAAGGAACAATGTTAGAACAACCATGAAAAATTGACCACAGAGGTCCACGTCCCCCACCCCCACAGCAGCAGCACCAGCAGCCACCATAACACCATACATGTAACTGGTGCTGCTGCTGTTGGGGATGTGTACCTCTATGGTCGATGATATCTCATATAATTGATTAAGAGTAGGATTTTGAAAATGCAGGTAACTGAAAATCCCAACCGTCCTCTCACAAATGTTAAGGTACTCTCTAAGTTTGAAGTCAATTGGTTCTCGAGTTATTGGTCGGACAACAGGACAGCGAGGTCAATATACACACGCTAGACCGGACACAAATGGCAGAAAGACAGACAGATGGAAATCATCACCAAATAATATGTCTGCCTTTTGATCCGGCGAATAAAAGACTAATTGCAAGCTGGGGAGACAACTTACCCAAAATATTCTTCCCGTCTGTCATCTTGTCTTCTGTATGGATCATAGCCGTAGCCACTGAAAATTAAAAATTGAGATATTAACCCTATTTCAGAAAGCAGTCATGTTTTCACAGAGACGGAAAATGGCAAGTGTTAAACTGATAAGACTACAAATTTGAATGATACATGCAGTAGAAATTTACACATACTACCACCAGATGTGATAGAAACTTATAATTGCCCGACGTGATCGACTTGCTGCCAGATGTGACAGAAACTTACTGCTGCCAGATATGATAGAAACTTACTACCGCCAGATGTGATAGAAATTTACTGTTGCCAGATGTGACAAACTTACTACTGCCAGATGTGATAGAATCTTGCTGCTGCCAGATGTGACAGAAACTTACTGTTGTCAGATCATGTGACAGAAACTTACTGATGCCAAATGTTATAGAAACTTACTGCTGTCAGATGTTGTAGAAACTTACTGCTATCAGATGTGACAGAAACTTACTACTGCCATATGACAGATTTCAGTATAATGGGGGCCTTCAACACTGAAAAATAAACACTGACTATTTTATGTTTTGCATGTGTTACCTTGACAATGATGGTTTGAAGTCTGATTTTGTGAAAGTTTTGAGATAATTGGTCGGTTGTGAGAAAATCTAGAATAGATTTTGTTGCCCCCCCTTTCATCTGATAGTTTCTCTGCAGTGATGTGCAGAGAAACTGTGTTCTGCTGCTCTGACTCGAAGCAGGAGCTAAATGTTTCTCTTAATGCAATGTAGTATAATTGAATGAACACTCCAGCAGTCCGTGATCATCCGGAATAGTGGGAAAGCTAGTTTTCAACGCAAAAAATACCCAGCAAATGCAAAGAAAGGGTATAGGACGGACACAAGGTTTGCCAAAGGTTTTCTGTGTAAGTGACGTTTTGACCACACACAACTGAAAATTAGCTTCCACAATACCTTTTGAAACTATTCAAAACATTTCATGCAGATGGCGCATAGTTTTTCTGAGTAAAAGTTTGATTTAACGTGGTTGCTAACGTGATGCTATGGACGGACAAGCAGTAACGTTAGCAACATTACATTGTCAGAAACATTTCTTTTTTTACTATGGAAAAGATGCTCAGTGCTTCGGATTTAAGAAGCGCGAGAGCGAAAGCGCTCAATCGCGCGCCTGAATCAAAATTTAGAGGCTCTTTTTTTCGCGCTTCTTGAATTGATCGTATGGAATAATCTTTATTTACCTCTAATAACTTTCCATGAAAACGCAAGACGTTTCGATCACGAAAATCCGGAAGTGTGCGAGCTCTTCTGGCAAAGGAGTTAAACTTGGTTCGGATTTAACCGAGGACCAAAACGTCCTCGCTTATAATTGGTTAAATTGGTAATACTGACCAATCACAGCGGCGAATACAGCTGTGTGTGGATTGTCGACGGACATATTGTTGTTGGCGCACTCGTCTGATTTTGGGATTTGTTTGATCGATTGTGGCCGCGAATAAGCGATTATGGCTACAAAACTTCCACCAACAGTTAGACTAGAAACATTTAAAAGGCGGAACACTGGTGGTGTTCTATCGTATACGGCCGAAAACGGCATGCCCTACCCGAAAAAGTTAGCGCTCGGAACGCATGCGGAATGCATTCCTACAGCTTTTGTGTGATTGCAATCCGCATGCATTCCGCATGCATTAAATTGGAACCTTCATGATTATGCACTCGAGTGATCGCTTGTTTCAAGTTGCTGTACATATTATGCGATCATTATGCCTTCCAAGTGTGGAAGGCATAATGATCAGAAGCGCTCCTCATCCTGAATGCATGCGGAAGCCATAATGATCGCATGGCATTAATAATTGAATGATTAGCATGAACGCATTCCGCATGCATTCCGCACGCATTCCGCACGCATGCATTCAAAAGCTCTTGTACACTAGCAATCACATAAATCAAATGACTGACCTTTTAAATGGGCAAATGTAAAGTACATTGTAAGCTACAGATGTACATGTAGAGGTTGTATGAATTGTGCTATTTATACAGTACAGTTCAAACCTTCTGAAGATTAAAATTGGTCCAACATTTCAAGTAACTACATGTAACTTTATCAATGACCTGAAACTGACATCAATGAATTCAGTAATACATTGTAAATGCAAGTGGAAATACATGTAGGGCCTACATGTACTTAAATTATTCATACATGCTAAAATTTAAATATATTCAGAATGTATCCAAAGTGTATAATGCCAAGTTTTCAAACTGTAGAGTGACCTTCAAGCTAGTGAGTAATTCACAGAATGACAGACTTACCATCAAATCTTAATATCTTAGTAGATTTATGTGGAAATACACTGTGATCCATTGTCTCTGGAGTGGAGTGACCCTGTCCGGACCAAGAACTGTGCAAATTGTGTATTCCTCACATCAAAGAAATCACTGCAAATAACTTCTCTTTCCATGTTTCTGCCAGCTAAAAACCTCACACCAGTATATCATGTTGTGTTCTTCAATTCTTGTTGAGCATTTTAGGCTATATCCAATGTGAAATATCCAAAACTGCAGCTAAAGAAAATACTGCTACTGCATGGTGGTGGTGGTTAAAATTTGAAATCTGGTCATATGATAGTATCCCCCTTTAAATTTGGCGGGGTTTCCATGGAGATCGGTGATTAATGGTCTATAAAATCAAAACCATCTGTTGGTCTGGAGACCGACACCAAGCGATCATTTAAGCGATCATTTTGGATTGCTTGGACTTAGAAAGTTTTTCGTCCGATCACTTGGACTTTGAAAAGAAGATGTAAGGATCGCTTGACGATAAAAAAATGATCACTCAGATCACATAAATGATTGCATGGTTAACACATTTGGGCAAAAGTGATCAGTTGGATAGCATAATGATGGCAAAATGAGCGCTTGGAGCGCTTCATCCTGTCAAGAATGATTGATTGGATAGCATCATGATTGCAAAATGAGCGCATAGAGCGCTTAATGATCACATAGATGGCATGGATGGCATAGGGAATGCATGCGGAAGGCGATCCGCATGCAATCCGCATGCAATCACTCCATTTATTTCGGGTAGGGTGGTACCATAACAGAAGTTTGGCGCAAACTGCGCAAAACATTGACAAAATTCTCAAACATCGCAGAATCCGAGGAAAGGCACAGAATGAAATAAAGGGATAACAATGAAACACATCAGGGATAACTGGTTTCGCTTACGTTTATTATCAACATTTCATACATGATTGTCAGATAATATTGATGTCGCATTTCGTAATGTTAAGAAGTTTGAAAATAATACTAATACTTTTCTTGCAAGAAGAATCATAAAATGGGAATTACTATTTACATCCCCATTCTCGTAAATAGCTCTTCTAAAAGTTTTTAGAAGGGTTTTTTTTTTAGAGGAGTGATCGCTCTTCTTGACAAAATTAGAAGAGCGATTTTTAGCTCTTCTGGATTTTTCAAATCCGAAGCACTGGATGCTTGCTGCAAACTAGATGATTTCAGAAAGAAATCAGGAGGAAATTCCCTTTGAGCATGTGTAATGCCTGTTAACCAACCTACAGGTTAACAAAAATCGAATATTACTGTTGCTAACATTACATTTGGACGGACTTTGTGGACAGACGGACATGCCTATTTCGGGGAATTTTCACAAAATGCCAGAATTTACCATGATGAAGATCAGATATATGGTTTCTAAGCTCTGTTATCTACATGTACCTGAACTATTAGGCAAATTGATAACGCCAATGCAATATTTTTACCATGTGTCAGTCATTGCTAATGTGACACATGTGGACGGACATGGCAATAAACATGGCAGTGCTAATGTTACATTCAGACAGACACCTTATAAACTGATGATTTAGCTGCAAAAATAAATACTGCAGACTGCTATTATCAACCAACTCGGCTCACTTTGTCAGTTCTGCCAAGTAAACATAAGAAAGACCTGTATTTGCAACAAAATTTACGTAAGTCCTACTTAGTTGCATTGCTAACGTGACTCTGTTGCTAACATTACTTAAGTGGACAGACACAAAACAAATTGAATTTTCACATTCAATTGCACTTCACATGACTCATCAATTACATTGTTAGTGGAAGTGCTGTGTAGGAAATACAGACTTACAATGAAATTTTGACTAACTGTTATAGAATAGAGTATAGCTTGAACAATGTTGTTGCTAACGTGACTTTAATTGTGGACAGACATTTTATTGAGTCACGTTAGCAGTTTTTGAAAACCTTATTTTTATTTACTTTTTAAATATTTTGGTTGATTTTATGTACCGAATCAGCCACACATAAGCGTTTTCCATACCAAATTCATTAAAAGTATGAGATGACAGTATTGTACATGTATGATACAGATGACCAAATTCCATAGAGGTGCTAACATTACAGATGTGGACGGACAACCTTGGAAATTGATCCAGATATTATATTTTCACCATTTGGCTTTGTTGTACACTACAATGATTGCAGTTCAACTTTAAATCACAATTCCACCCCATATCAATATTTTGGAACATTTCAATGCTGAAAACAATACAGATATAATATATTCTATGGCATTGCAATTTGGTCTCCAAGAAGAGTGGGAATTTCGTCTGTCCTACAACACAGCAATTCGATATTTTCTTGTCAAATTATTTTGAAAAGTTGTTTGTATATTGCAAATATGTTATGTATTCTATATCTACAATCCATATACTTCCATTTAGAATGAAACTCAGAAAGATTCAGCAAGTGTTTCACTAAATTTAGGGCTTGAGAAAAAAATAGTGTCATTGGCCCCCTTTATAATGAAATCTGTCATATGTGCCTTAATACTACCAGATGTGCTAGAAACTCACTACTGCCAGACATGCCAGATGTGATAGAAACTTAGTACCAGATTTGATCAAAACTTACTCTCAGATGTGATAGAAAATTAGGTGGATACTTCATGTAGGAAGCTAAATGTCTTTGTGTCGCTGAAAAGGCACAAGTCTAGACACATTGTTGTCTCCAGACTTGACTATTGTATGCATTGTCTCATGATCCTTACATGGAGTATGAACCGAAAATTACTACTGCCAGATGTGACAGAAACTTGCTACTGCCAGAGGTGATAGAAATCAATCAATTCCAGCTATGACAAAAAATGTAAATGCCACATGTGATAGGAAACTGCAAACAGCTGCCAGATAGAGTACAATTGAAAACTTGTTATGTATCAATGACTGAAGACACACACATATAACTTACTCTCAGATGCGATAGAAAATTACTACTGCCAGATGTGACAGAAACTTACTACTGCCAAATGTGATAGAAATCAATCAATTCCAGATATGATAAAAAATGTAAATGCCACATGTGATAGGAACTTGCAAACAGCTGTCAGATACAGTACACTTGAAAACTTGTTATATGTACCAATGACTGCATGAGATTTATTGCTTCCAGGCAGGATAGGAAACTAGAATCACAACCAGATGGGACATGTGATATTAGGTTCATTCCGGAGCAAAATGAGACAGAAAATGTATTTTCCATTTCCCAGATGTGATTGAAATATTATTTTTCACTATCAGATTTAATATGTGATAGAAAAGTAACATATCAAAGCAAGCTGTGTAATAAGCCATGTTTATCACTGCCAGAGGCATCCCATTGGAAAGTTCATAGCGACAAAATAGAATAGGCACCACAATCTGATTTTTGAAGGCAAGATTAACTGAACTCGGATCTACATTGGGGCGATATGCAAGAGGTGGGAAAAATTGAGGTCTGGCGACTAAAAAACCACCATATGACTCTACAGGAAAGTATTTGTCGACACCTAACATTTAGACCCGAGAATACAGTGGATTCTTGCACATAGCCTTAGTATCTCGGCCGCATTTTTATTGCAGATGTTCATGTGGAGACCATGAAATATCAACACGGCCCGTAGCACTGGCCCAAGCGGAATCAGATATGCCAGCCTGGGAGCTGTGAGGAAAGATCAGCTCATACAACTCATCTGATGTCAATAGATGAGCATCATGGACATCTGATGGAGTAAACGCCTCAACATCTGGCAGCCTGAGAGAAAATGTATTTATCATTTGCCCGATTTGATCGAAATATTATTTATCACTGCCAGATGTGATCTGTGATAGAAAAGTAACATATGCTACATATACCATAGCAGTTGATGTCACAGAAAACATGTCTGGTTGTGGATACCTGAAGATAACGGAGACATAATCCATCTATCTTATTCGGGGAAACCACATTTGTACAGGAGGCTTTTGTGAAAACCATGTACTCTTCTCATTGTTAAACATTCACTTAACAATACATGTAGCTCTGCTGAGAGCTCGAGAGAATCTGTTTACCAAGCATAATACCATCTTTCCCCTAACAAATGAGTAACAGCTAAAATGGTTTCTAAAATGGTCACAGCCTACATGTAGTTTGACAAATACCAGGGTCATTAACTGGCTTTTATGAACAACATCCCACAAGGTCATCTCTTTAGAAGTTGCGAGGAATTGTTCACAATCTCATAAAAGATATCCAAACTTCTAAAGAAACTTGTAAGAATGGTTTAAGTAGGTCCCAGATAATATGCAGAAGTTATCCTTTTTATAATATATAAAATGCACAGCAGGAAGCTTCGCTATCAAACTAGGAACTGAAGAAATTATTAAGGTGGTTTTATGGCTCCAACAGGTAGTAGAGTCAATGAAGTGATCTTTTGGCAAGGTTTTATTTGATAGTTTAATAGGTTTATCTCGCATGGCACTAATGTGGACACATTGAGAGGAAATTCATGTATGGTGGTCCAAAACATCCATATATACACATATATATGACATGCTACAGTGTACAAATGTACATGTTGGTTCATTTAATATACGTTTAATATGACAACATGCAAAAGGCTGGTTACATCGAATTGCTTGTACATTATATGCTGTTACACTCCCACACCTACATGTACATGTAACATACTCTTCAACTTTATCAAGATTTATCCAGGTGTCCATTGACAGCCCACCTTAATCTTGAGATGTGACTATTGGTTGAATAAATGGCATAATAATACCATACCTGGAATTTCCAAGAGTGCTTGCTCTTTAGCATTAGTACATCATTGCCACTTTTATTGTTTTAAATCAGAAGCTGGGCTAGATCTGTATATAGATGTACATCAACAAATTCTTATGGATAACAACTTCTTATATTTATTAACATGTAACATTTCTTCGGTTAACTCATTCAGTACTGCAGCTTATCCTAGCTGTCAGCCCCAGATAGTTTTCTTGGCCTGAACCCCACTGCTTCCAGCTCAGGGCAGTCAGTAAAGTTGAATAATTATCTCCAAAACAGAAGGCGTTCATGTGTTTTTGTCTGCATTTCAGATCCCAAACATTCTGAAACTTATTGCTTTATGTCCTTTTTAAATAATATATTTCAACAAAAACTATGTGTGTGTATTATTTTCCTCAAGAAATGCAGTTTTATTCCAAATAAAAATCAGTAAACTCACCGACATGTTCGTAATTTGCAAAATAATGCCAATGGCAATCGTCGGATGTTTTGATGAACAACAACAACAACCACCACGTAAAAAAAAAAGCACAAACCTATGTAATTTCCGAAGATTGTGAGCAGATATTTCTTTGATTACAATGCCCAGAAATAACCGATGAATACTCATTTATTCGTGGGCATTTGTCAGAATAAACGCAGCTTCCAGATGAGAGACTTCGCTAAATTGCGAAGAGTTTGAGAAGGTTTTTTTCGGTCATATTTGAAGGCGTGTATCTCCGCTTTCCAGCGGTTGTTTTTCATGATCTAGGTCACGTTGGAAAGGTGATTCCCTGGGCTTTCCCAATCTCGTCATAGTTACAATGGATGGCTAATATTACGAAAGCTACGATTGGATATAAATATAATTCATCCGACGAATCTGATATTTGCGCCAATGAACCACGTCGACACTTCAGCGCTTCGGTTGGTTGTTGTTAGGCACGTGACTAAAACGAAGGCATGCGATTGATCAATTCGACATCACAGTTCGTTTCAAGCATGGCTCGAGATGAAAATGGCGAATATTTACCGACACATGTGTTGGAAAAATGTGTAAATAAAGTTTACGGAGTGGATCTGATGGATTTCATCTTGATGGAACGATTAGATGGTCTCTTGGACACATTATACTTCAGCAATAGAGAGATTTGAACGGGATTACGGAGTGAATTTACATTCTGCAGCAACATTTACGGACACGGTAAAATTGTGAAACTTTTGTAGTTCCACATTTCCCCATTATTACTTCGTTTCACTCTCGATCTTGTTTTATTTGTTTGTCAAAATGAAAACATTCTTTGATAATCCGAATGTTGAAGGTTTTAATAGGCTTTTCAAAAATATATACATTTGGGCAAGTTTCACTTGAGGTGCTCGCGTAAAATGCTACATTGCAGACGGAGTGGGTTTTTATTTGATGATGAAGTAGCGATGTCGCCTTTTGGCATCATTGGGGTTGGGGAAGCTCTAAGAAATTACGCCAAAAGTCATCAACGGGGTTGAGACAGGGAATTATTTTGTCGCCTTTTGGCGTCATTGGTACCGAATGAGTTAAATCACTACTAGGAACTGTAGCAGAACATCGTGACCTGAAGAAGTTTTTATTCATAAGAAAGTTTTCATTTATTTTACTATTCCCAGCTTCTAGATGCCACTAACGAGTTACACATATGTAACTGAAATGGTAACTCTATGGATCTACTACATATACTGAAATCCCCTTGGGCCATATGAAAACACTTGTGTTTCCAATAACCAACTTTTATTTTAACTGCAAAATATACGAATTGGTAGGGTTACTGGAAACAATGGCCTTGGGCTTGCAATATCTAGGTACAAAATCTGAACATGGCATAGAAATGCTATACATTCTGACACAGGTGTACGAGTACAGTAGTGTGCAGTCTTCCACCCTTTAATTATACATGCATGTTCTGTGTGTGTCCATTTTCCTGGTGTCCTAAGGTCATTCACAAGTTTATCAATAACTCAATAATCCTGCATTGTCACTACTATCATATAGCTTACACGCTTGGCTTACTTCCAGGTGGATACATTTCTACCTGCTCCTAGTAATTTGGACTTGGCCCAAAGTACAGGTGTACAGCTGCTGGGAAAGACAGCACGCATTATGCTACATGTACCTGTATATTTTGTCATGTTTGTAGACCAACTGAATAATTTGACACTAGATATTTGTACATGTAAACTGTGTCAATATCATTTGGTGACCTCCACAATGCTGATTTTGTGGAAGCACTCCTGCAACTTGAGTGAGTGCTCAAAATTAATACTTAACATTTTTTCCATGCTTTTTTTGACATTTTATTTTGACATTGATGTCAGCAAGAGCCTTATACATGTACATACAGGTAGGCTTCATCAGATGTTCGCATATACCTTCAACTGCAGAAACCAAACTTAAGAGATACATTTTGGAGAGTTTTTGAGAGCCAAGCCGTGAACCCTCCAGTTAATATTACAATGACTATTACATGACCTTGATAAAATAGGTCAAAGGTCAATAAAATTGGAAAGGTCATTTGTCCATCATCGGAACTTGGCATATTGGACAGCCTAGATGTAATCCTTCAAAAGATATCATTAATATTAGAATTTGATCCTGATAAAAAAGGTCACGGTCAGTCATCTTCAGTAGGCTTCTGACCCATCACCAGTTGTATACATGTACAATATAAACAGTGCTTCTGGTTTGGAAAAAGCAGCAGAGATAAAATTCACTCCCCAAGACAACATTTGAAAGATTATCTGGGTCAAGAAGACTGATTTCATAATGTGCAACGCAAAATTGCCATCAATAAGAGTTGTTTCTCACTCCTCTGAATTTGAATGAGTTTGAGTTTGGGAGTGATCGCTCTCCCTTTTCTTAAATCCTAAAACACTGTATATGAATTTGTAAAGCCCGACAATAATCCTTCAAGAGATACTGTGTTAGCAAGCAAGTTGGACAGATCTATGGACAGAGTACATAGAAAATACCTTTGACCAAAATCGACTGAAGTGTAAAAGTCAATCTTTACCTTTGCCTTCACAATCTGCATCTCTGACCTGTACTTAAAGCATAAACTTAGCAATTGTCAATGATTTACTGAGCTTTAACCAAAGTGAACTTGTCCTTTGACCACTTGACCTCAAAATGAACAGGGTTCCATCTTGAGTCATCCATGGCATGATGGGTAAAGTACATAGATCTAAGTTTGGTACAAATTCATGACCTGGAACTGAAAATATCGCAAAGAAAAAGGAAGTTAACAGACGGATAGAAATCGTGACCTCATTATATTCACCTCGTCTACTGATGGGCATATGAAAACACATCTGCCATAACAGACAGCTGTGTTGATTGGTCAATTATGATGTAACTATTGGCAGTTTATTTTCAGCCAGAAGGTCACCGAATGTCCTTAAGATATATCAAATGCTTCAGATACAGTAACCATTTTTTATATCTCATTTTTTAATCAGAATGCAACAATTACATGTATGTGAATTTAAGATTGACCTTTTTGTCAAATTACTCTTCTAACTTAATAATATATAGAAAAAATATTTCAATGCACCGGGGCCCAATTCAGCTTTTGCCCAGAGTTGATCGGAGTCCATGATTTCATTAATTCCAAATTTTCTCAATCTATACAATCAGGCCGCTGTTAGTTAATTGTTTGTTTCTCGTGACCTTGCTTGTGAAAATAGAAATGCTGAGTGCGATAATTAATTATTATTAATTATGAATGCTGTAAACCAAACGCATGTAAACTTGAAGAAAAGAGATATTCAACACCTAAATATCTGAAAACATGCATGAATTTTAATTATTTGCCCCTCAAATTAAGCTGCGAGAGGGTAATGAGGAAAGAACAATTAACTAACAGTGGCCTTATACCAATGTACGAAAAATATTAATTAATGTCCTTTTATCATTGGTATATTTTGTGGTGGGAAATTTAGCAGTGTCAGCAGATGGAATTCAGTTGTCGAGAACTTGCCTTGTGTATGTACATGTACTGGCAAACGTGGAAATAGAAAATGTATCAATTGTTGAATGAGGTCTTATCATGTATACATGTATGTTCAGAAAACAGATGATGCGGAACAAGACGATTCATACAGAAGTCGTTTTCGTATCTGCCAACAAATCTTGTGCCAAAAGTATGGCCACAATGCCCCGGTCACTCTGAAAGAAGTCTTCTTCCATAATGGGAAGGGTCTGTGTGTTTAATACACAGTACAATTGTTTTGTCCATTTTCAAGGGGGGAGTCTACACCAGGGCTACATGTACCATTGAGCCAAACATGACCTTACGTGTAGACTCCATGAACTCAGATATTATCCAAAGCTAGAGGTAAAATCCAATCAAACTGAACGAGAAATCCCATTGTATGAAGGTTTTGTCCATGATCATGCCATCTTAGCTCAGACTGATGTAGACTGATTAAAAGTAAACTAGTGAGGAATGTCAAATGATGACAAATCTACCATTTGCATATCTCTGAATGTCACAACTCTTGACCTTTGTTTTCTGAGGAGCTAAATAATGTGGAAATAGGATAAACCTTCACATAAACTTCTCCCAGTTTCGTTAAGAAGCCAATGAATATGCCTGAAGTCCATTTGAAAATTTGAATTGACCAATCAAATGTTAACTTGAAAGGTATCCCATGATGCACTTGTTTCTATAAAACAATACAAGTCATGATGTAGGTCTTTCATCAAAATTGTGTACATGTAGCCTATGCAGTGCAACCTCCTCCTCCTCCCGCCCGCAGCACAAGCCAATGATTCCATACATCTCAGGTATGACAGGCGAGTTGTAAAGTATTACCAATGGAAGCTGTGGATGTTTGCCATGGAAATTTACACACTCGTGTGTACAAGTCATATTTCTACTTTGATAGATTTCTGCAAGTAGTGATAGCATACCTGCCAATGCTATCAAAATTGTACAATTATTACCTCGGAAGGGTAAATCCCCCAGCAAATCATCAACCTATCAAAATTCTATCATCCCCAATTTCGTGGATGTCAGATATACAATCAGTTGGTCTGATAAATTTGAACACCCCCTAAAGTCATTAAAATAATGAAGAAATAATGAGTGCAACTGTGGGATCTTGGACTGTTCTTGTCAACTTCCTCTATCCTATTCTAATAAATTTGATCATTCCCTGATTCCATGGTGGGAAAGTTCACTTCCTGTGACTGATCTATATGTTAGATGATGTATCAGTACTCTATCCATATTTATAATGCATACATGTGATCATTTATTCACTGATGTGCAGTTGTGAAGTAAAGAAGAAAGCAAAATTGGTCATCAACGATGCTACTAATTGAAAATGAAGGCACGATGCTGTGTGCTGTACACTGGACAGTATTAGACGTGTATTTGAAGTGCATCACGTAGGCTGACAAGTACATTTGTACATGACTCATCTTCATGCGTCATATTACATCCAAGAATAAAGTTAAGCATCTTAAGTGTGATTGACAGGCAAATAAATGCACCTTACAACCCAACAATCTGTGTAAATGCATTGAAGGTTACCTGTTTCTAAAGATCAACTATGTGCATAAATATAATCGCTATATAAACCTTTGAACAACCACACACACACACATGCTTCTGTTTAACTCATTAATTAAGCAGTTACTTATCGCTGGTTATCGACAACAACTTACTTTGCCATAGCGCCGGGCGGTGGACGATTCCTTCCCCTTTCGTCATCATAATCATTATGCATGATACCAGGCATTCTGTCCCTCGGCTATAACGCCCCCGGTGTGAGTCTGTGAGGGAAATAGAGAGAAAAAAAAAAAAAAATACAGATGAGATCTGGGGTTAGAAACACTACACCAGAACACGAAAGGTGAGAGGGCCGTCGATTTACTGTAGAATAGTTGGTAAATCGGAGACCAACCCACAATAAACTGGGCAGGTATTGAGCTAATTACAAACCTGGGTACAATGTCTAACCTACATGTACAGGTAGTTCCATTGTGAGATTCAGAGGTCTGTTTAAGGGGTTTCTTTACTCCTGACAGCTGGGTTTACACGCAAGTCCATCAGTTTGATGGTTCAATTTCAATGAATGGCAATGCCTCCAATAATTCAATCCCCCTATCAAAATTCAATCACCCCCAAGCTTGGTGACCAAATTCAATCGGCTGTACTAATAAATTTGGCGAAGAAAAATGGATTATCGGCGTGACTTTGAACACTTTTTTCAACTTCCTGTTCTAAATACATTTGATCACCTCGATTTTATAGTAGAAAATTCTGCCTCCTATGATTGAATTATTGAGAGGGCTTACCATCCATTCAACTAAAACCATTCGAAAAATTCCTGTTACAGATTGAGTGGAGTATAGATACATTATATCCATCATCACGAGGATGTATGTTTAGAATTGTTCCTGTAATCCATGCTGCGCTTTATCGGTACAATAGTACTTACTAATAGAAAAATAATTTCATGCTTGCCCAATACTAAATAGCATTCAAAAATAGGAAATTTAGATAAATATTTGCATCATGTTACATATTGTTTGAAACAAGGCTTGAAATAAGGTGTTTACATGCACAAATACATGTAGATTTTCTGCTGTGCATGAAGAATTCAGAGAATAATAAATGTATTTAATATAGATTAATATAGGTAGGGCGGGGGCACAGTCCAGCCAAATGTGCATGTAAATGATTTTGTCTAATTTGACCCTTGCATTCGAAAACCTGGAGTGCTGTCTTTGACAGTACGTAATGATGATATGTATATCTCTGCTTCATTCCAGTTCATCTCCAAGGAGATACCAGTTTGGAACTGTTGAAACTACTGGCACAGTCGGAGCCAAGTTTGATTCACAGCAGAAGCAGATGAACTGGAAGTCTGTAGCATAGATTAGACTAGCTAAATGGCATTGACACTGGTCAAACTGCCTCACCACAGTCTTGCACATCTTCTATGCATCAAAGACCAGATCTATGTGGAGTCAGCACAAAGAAGATGGGTGAGACTAATTATGTACATTTTGAGTTGAGTGTTTGAATTCCAGCATTAGCTCATTTCCTGTGATGCACAACTCGCTTTTTGTTTTGAATCACTGCAAACACGACACATTCAATTTTGCTATGTACACATCTATGTCACATCATGTGTTATAAGCAGGGAGGCTGTGGTCATCGATGCATTCTATAGCTAAGTGTAGTCATCCAAGTTTACAGACTTTTAAGTTGGTTTGCTTCTGGTTACACAAATTACATGTATACATGTTTATGAAAGCAAAATTGACAGTGCCAAGAACAAATGAGGTTATTTCAAAATGTAAACTTTGACCATTACAAATTATTAGAGTTATTGTAAAAGCCAGTTATGTTTATATATATTTTTAATGACTTCTTTCTTTTTTACATGAAGGTATTCCACTCATCATTGCATTCAGAAACCTTCTCAGTCCCTGACTAAAACTACCAGTCACCTGGCCTCCCTGAATCAGTACTGACTCCAAAACAATGCCCATACCCCCACATGCATGCATTAATGATGATTTACAACTTTGCGTAAGTGACTAATTTCATTGCATCATGATGAGTACTAGTGCCACGTTTATATATTCCTTGGTAACTATTTTAACAATTAAAATGGCAGGGCTTGCTTTTTCATGGGAATCCGACTCCCGTCAGCACTCCTGCAAATTAATTCATGAGAATCCCAAAAGATTCCAGCAAAATTTCAGTAATCTGTATGCAAATGATAGCTTTAGATTCCCATGGATTCCTGCAGCTAGAGTAAGACTGCGAGAATCTGTTTGGATCCCATAAATGTTGACGAAAAACAAGGCCTGAATGGTAAATTGAAGACAAATTTTACTAAAAATATTGAGCACTATGCCTGCCTACATGTATCAAATCAAGCCAATGAATATGATGGTACCTGTATGTATAACCAGGCGTAATGGATCCTTTAACTATTATATGGTATACGATTACTGTACATCTTATCTGCGCAAAGGACATGGTTTTTTTTTTTTTCACTCAGCTCAAGCTGAAGGATAATAATTATATATATTTACTAGGATATGGTTGCACGGCGTGTTCGCACGACCAGTGCCCATCGCGGTGCGATGGAGTGCTCAAGTACATCCATCCATCCATAATATATTGTACATGTTGACATAAATGTGATGAACATGTAAGGCCTCTAATAATTCAATCACAGGAAGTGATATTTTGCACTATAAAATCAGGGGGTTATCAAATTTATTAGAACAGGAAGTTGACGAACAAAATGGTTGAAAATGACACAGATAATCCATTATTTCTTTGTCATACATGTATCAATGATTTTAGATGGTGATCAAAATTATTAGAACAGCCGATTGAATTTTGTCCCCAAAATTGGGGGTGATTGAAGTTTAATAAGGGGTTGAACTTATTAGAGGGATTACATACATGTGAAGTCCTGCTTTTCGTTTCTTCATTCAGATCAAGTTGACAAAATTTTGATAATCAGCTACGCAAAATGTATGTTGTCAAAAATGGGTTGTTGTAAACATACCGTACCCGGTAACCAAACAGATAGAGCAAATCAGTTGAAACTGAATAAACTGAAATCAAGTACTGTAGGAATCTTACCATATACATGTAGTTTCTTGAACACTGTTAAGTTATTTTTTTCATGATATACATGTAGTTTCAAGAGTTTGGTAAATCCCTCTCCCGGAGTACACCATCCAAAGTTTAGTAAGTTACAGTGTAATAGGTGACCGGACTAGTGTTCAACACACAGGTAGATGCCTACATGTACACATAAGTAAATGTTTATGAAATCTGAACCTATCGGCACATCAGATTAATGTAAGATATCTTAATAGACTTACTTCATGCTTCAGCAGGCCGAGGAGATCACATGATCACAAAAAGTACATGAGATATCATTAGTAAATAACAAATTCAAGGTATGTAGGCTATCACGTTATGGTCGCTGTCACCTCTGAATGTACATGTACTCCCAAGGTGAAAACCTACCCACTGAAAAATAGAATTAAATTCGAAGGACTAACAATTATACACGTAGATCTATGTTCAAAGACAGGGCAGAGGGAAACTGCATGCAGCCACAAAGGCTTGTTTGTTTTGGCCTACTTCTATACATTGTCTTTCAGCAAAATTAATGTATACAGGAAGAAATCAGAAGGAAAGTTTCAGAAAATTTATTCATTCCATACATGTTTGGTTTAAACAAATTTATTGCAAACACTGTTTACAATGGGGGCACAATGAGCCCAAGGCTCAACATATTTACATGTTTGAAAATAAGGGGCATATAATTGTATCATCAAGCTACATAAAGTGTATTTGACTAGGTATGTACGTGTACATGTGTCTTATTTTCCTTTAACATACATCAGGTTTATGATTTCCATCTTGATGTTTGTTGCCTTGGACCTGTCTACTGACCTCAGGTGACCTTTGGCCCCATGTGACCTTTGACCATCTTCCTAGCACCCTGCCTAGTGTTCTTTCATCATGGGTTCCAAGTTTGGTGATGATCGATAAGAAACGACAGGGCTATTCATGTACATGCGGTATGGCCAAAATCACAAAAAAGCAAATTTGACCAATAATAGAAGACTTTCGAATCCACTTCCACTATTTTATCGGTGAACTTCCGTTTCCAAAATTCAAAATCAAAGAAAATTCTTTTGATGTCAGGAGGCCAAATTGCTTTGACATCGATTAATCCCATGAACACTGTTCCCTCATTCAAAATACATGGTAACATAAGCAGGCCTTCAAGTAGCTCACAGACACAGTGAAAATATGGGAGAAAATCTTCCAAGGGAGGAAATTGGCCAAAATATACATTTAAGAAATATAGGAATTTTCTTACTAAAATGTGGGAAATAAAGGCATGTTACATGTACTTGTAAGATCGGGTCACTAAGTACATTGTAGGTTCCAAACTATGGTAGTTTACTGGTGTTTAATCAAATTATTTCCACTGAATGCAATCACAGTAGTGGTGGTTGAGGAGACCCCTTCTGCTGCTTGGTCGAAGAAAGAGAGATTTAAATATTCATATTTGCCAAGTGAAGCGAGGCGAGAAAAATAAAATTCTGAAATATATTTCCTAGCATTAATTGGTAAAAGTTTTCATAAGGAAAAGTAATAATATAGAAAATATATAGGAGAATTTGATCTACTTTTAGAAAAATATAGGAAAGTCTAAAAAATATAGTAAACAAAAGAGTTGGTTGAAGACATGCATAAGCAGTATTTTTGGGTTCCATCGATTTTGAACAGCTTTTCATGAAAAGGTTTGTATGAGGTTATTTTTTTTTTTTAAACAGCCAAGTCAGAATTTAGCAAAATATGTTGTGATGAACACTGTTTACTTTGAAATTGACAAATTCCTTAATTCACATAATCTTCATGATGGGACCATGATATATACATACACAGGTATTTCAATATCTTTGTAACAAGCTTCGGGTATCAGGACTGACCTGGGTCACCATCCATCACTTGTCAATCTGATATGATTTATAGATAAATACAATGATCAACCCACATTACTACCAAATTGTACCTGTAGAACAACATCAATAAAGAAAGTATTTAATTTGCCACTCAGCCCACATTTTCCTGCTTTTTCACCTCAACATGTCCTGGGGGCCTGATCTTCTACTCCAGTCGCGTAATTAACCCTACTTATTGAAGGTCAATCTAACCTGCTAAAAGCAGGTTTACCTTCGACGCCGCAAACAAGATTTGCTATAGAAGACTGAGAAAGTGTGTGAAATTTCCCCCCACATAAAATATGAATCAATGAAGGCATTAAAAAAGAAACAAGACCAGACTGCACTTGGGACTTTCGCTAATTTCAATACGTGTACTTGGGTTCAGGTGCCGTATCCATGGTAACCTAATTATGTGTACTCAATTAACAGTAATGACACTTAATCAAAAGGAGTAGACAGGTGAAATATGTTATAACAGCATTATTGGAGTGAGTGAGTGAGTGAATAGGGTTTAACGTCGCTTTCAACATTTTTTCAGCTATATCACGACGGGGAAGGGAAGGGAGGGGAGGGGGAGGGACAGGGGCACCTACTTTTAACAAAGCAGATCTAATGCTGCCATTTTATAGTGCTGTCCCACTGAAATATCATGCCGTAGGCAGACATGACACCCCACTCAGTCACATTATACTGACACCGAGCGAACCAGTCCTTGTTCTATCCTCTTAACAGCATTATTGGAACATAATACATGTACTAGTATAAAGCCAAATAGCAATGTACACATCGACCTGAAAATCTCTGAGTATCCATCAGTGTTCATAGAACATCAATCCACTGGTGTATATAAGCAGATCACAGTACATGTATATATGAGAGGCTGTGATGGGAAACAAAGATATTTTTCGTTGAGGCCTTTTGCATGGTCAATGGGAGGATGAGACAACGATGCCATGAGCCAATGTACGAGTCATCAAGTCCTTGCCTCTATTATAAAATCTCATACATTTCATTCCCCGTGGTTGTTTCGAATTACAATGTAGCATGTGGATATCCCAAGCCTGCAGTTTTTGCTTTGACTCTCGATGTTGATTTTAGTCTGACATCAAAGTCAGCAATGAAATTAAAACCTGTCACATCTCAAACCGAGCAGTGGATTGGCGTAATCAACTAGCTTAGTGCATTCACTGATTGGTTTGATTTAGAGGAAAACCCTTGATCTATTTATATCCAAAACTCGTGTGAGCTAGTGTAGTGTATCGATACAAGCTAGTGTATCGATACAAGTGTATCCAAGCCAGTGTATCGATACACTGGCTCGTGAGGATGTATACTGGTATGCCAAATATTGGCAAGATGTTGTGCTCAAGCAGTCCCAGAGAGTGCAATATTGTGACAATATTTGGCATACATTCTATCATGTGACTGTTTATCAAATGATCATCCAAGCTTTAGGGTGGAGCTCCACCTCTTTCGAGCTAATTCAGGAAAAGGAGGTTAGCTGTGGTGTATCTCAAATACATGTGCACCCAGGGATTCGTAGAAGTCCAAATTTTTACTACCCCCCTTACCGAAATAATATTCTTCTGGCACACTGGTTGCGGCAAGCTTGCCGCAAACTTTCTGGCAATCTCACCGCACACAGTGTGCCGGAGAGTTGTTTTTCACATGCAAATGAGCTTTCCGGCACACTATACAGATTGCGGCAAGCTGGCCGCAAACTGCTTATGTATTCCGGCAGCCTTCTGGCACACTCTTCCGGCAGCCTTCCGGCACACTCTTCCGGCAACCTCACCGCGCACTCTTCCGGCAACCTCACCGCACACTCTTCCGGCAACCTCACCGCGCACTCTTCCGGCAGCCTTCCGGCGCACTCTTCCAATAACTTCTGGGCTTATCAATATTTTCATGGTGGTGGTCAGAATGACATCATCCTGACCTCCACATCAGGCCTCGAAATTTGAAAAATTTGCGTAACCCAAAAATAGTTCTGGGTCACGATGTTCACGTAACCTATTGTTCGGTTACGTACGACTAGGTTGCGTAACCCATTGGTTATGTCAACAGGTTAGCCAAAAAAAATTCTGAAAATGTGTATTATATATTATTATATATATATTATTACAATAAAATACAAAATTGTTTTGAGAGTCCTTGAAACAGCAGCTGACGGCAATATTCTCAAACTGCGATGTAACATGTGCAACTTATTCGTCAGAAATTCAGCAAGAAGCACCCAGCCAGGCATGGAATAAAAGGGACGGTGTTGAAAAAAATAAAATGTGAAATGTGTAGAAAGTAAAACAAATGCAGACAAAACTTTTCTAAAGTCATCGTGAAATGACCACTTCTGGAATGTTTTTATGTTCACAGAGTCAATTTTCGCTTTGAGCCGCATGCATCGAATCTGCGGTCCATCCACTTCCGTGTGCGTGCTGTCCCGCGCTGTAGAATTGACCCGCATTTGATTGGATGAATTCAGGCTTTGTATGTTGGGAGTTGTGTCCCCTTGATAGCGCATGCTTCCGGTTTTTTGCGCCATCAAAATGTCAGTTTTTTTCGTTTCGAACCTCCGTGTTTTTATTTCTTTCTGATGCAAAATCACACGTTCATGATACTAATTCCATAATAAAAACGTGTATAAACTCCGAAGCATGATTCGAAGATACCATAGAGGAGAAATATAGACCGGTAAGGCAACGAGTGATGACTGTCACTGGGCAGGTCGCCCAGACATTTTCAATGGCACTCGTCATACCGTAGCGCAAGTCGATTTTTTACGTAACCGATTATTCGTTCTGCTGAATTTACAACCACGTAACCGACACGTAACCGATCGTTTCGGTTACGCCAAATTTCGAGGGCTGCACATGAATGGTACAAATCACTCCACTCAAACTGTTGTACATAAGATCTGTCATGCAATGAAATCTAAACAGACAATGAATGAATGAAAGAACACAATGATCAACATGGCAGAGAAAACTACAAATTGTCTACAAAATTACTGGACTGGCCTAAACCATAATCAAACTGTTACTTTGCATTCAAACAGACTTACCACACAAATCTGTATCATGTATGACAAGGAAATAGTATAAATTATGCAGGCCTAAGTTAGCAGGAACAACTCCTCATGGTTGCAAACATATTCTCCCATCATTCTCACCAACTGCCAGATTTGAAAGTCCTGAACCGAATTACATATGTATTCATGCACCAAAAGTAGTCCAATGATAGGAAAGGTTAGGACTAGGTACATTAGAATCCTACAATGAAATTTTGTCTCGGAATTAATTGTTCATTCTGAGAACATTCCCCTAGTAATAACTATAACTTCAACTATGTGGTACAGTGTGGTACACTAATTTTGTATAGTTCCTTCTGTGATGTATTCCTACACTGGTACAGTTTGGATAGTTTCCTATCCAGATTGAAAATTAGGGGTCAAAAGTTAACTGGGTTAACTAATAACAGCTGGCAAATCTTCAGTGCAGCCCATTCCATACAGAGTGTGCCGGTAGCGGCATACTCTGATTCCGGCACACTCTCGGCGCACAGTGCGCCGCTAGCGGCCCACAGTTTGGCTCTGGCACACTGTCTGCGCACTGTGCGCCGCTAGCGGCACACTTTTATCTTCTTCTGGCGCACTCTCCGCATACTGTTTGCCAGTACCGGCACACTGTGGAATCACCAATTGAGACTGCCGCTAGCGGCATACTCTCCCCAACAGTTCTGGCACACTGATCAGGTGCCGCAACCTGCAGATTTCGGTAAGGGACAAAATATTGACTTTTTTTTATGCTCAAATTGAGTTTTTCCAAGTTTTTACGGCCCACCCACAAGCTGATATTGAGTTTTTGGATATTTTTTACCACCCTACCAATTGAGATATTAACAAATAAATTCTGTAGTACTAAAGTGGGCTATCTGATGTGGTTTGGATACAATATGGTCATCTGAATGACAACAAAAGAATACATATATATTGTAACTTGCAAACTCACTTATTTTAATAGATTTCAAGACCATATGACTGACACAATGTCAATTTTTCTCACGTTTGACCGGGGCATGCCATCTCGATCATGCATCATGAGTGTCTTGATGTTAAAATATTCTACAAAAATACAACTTATTAACAAAGGCAAGGTACACGTACCAGGATCATCCTCAAGAGAATTCACATCAAAACATGAATAATGCATCCAGGTGAAGCTGGTAACATGTTTTTATTTAGTTCTTACGTATCATAGATATTTATAATGAAATACCGAAATAAAATTTTAAAAAGTTTTCTGTTGGTTAATGTTTAACTTGAAAAATATAATGGAGAGAGTAAATTTGGACATAAATTAAAAACATTGTGTGATAGAAAAGAATGTTGTTTATCCAATCTACAAATGTATTAGACTACACTATGTAAAGACATGCTACAAAGTATTAGACTAAACTATGTAAAAATGTGCTACAATATATTAGACTACACCATGTAACAATGTGCACTGGTGTATTGGACTACACTGTAACAATCATGACAATGTGATACAATCATAATAGACTACACTATGTAACAAATTACAATGTTGTATGTGTGCCATGTAAATTGTGCCATACATGTATAACAATGTACATGATGCATATACATGTACAATATACAGCATTAATTAACAATACCAACAAACCTTTCATCAAAACACTGCCTATATCCACAACCTGAAATAAGCCCCATAGTGTTGCAAACCTCAGAGGTCATGAAGGGTATATTTATAAAACAAGATTAAAAGGAGATTAGTACACTAATTTGATTATAGCGAAGCATTAGCAGGAAGATTACTGTCAGATAACTGTCATGAAGGAAGGGTATCGGCTTAACAGACACGCACTTGTCGCCTATATCACTGAACTAATCATTGAATGTATGGAAATCAGGGAAATATATCGGACATTTGAGACTAAATCCACCAAAAAAGATCAAAACAAAAATTTAAATACCCTCAATCTTTTTCAAGTGCATGTATTCATATTTATATACATGGTCTTTTTAAACGAAAAACATTTTTGTTCTCGGTGAAATACATCTACATGTAAAGACATGTGAGCTGTATAAATACATGAAAATCTAGTAATGCAGGATATGAATGCAAGACAAAACAATAGACTCGCCTATTTAAAACGGGAGCGATTATATCTGCCTCCAGGCTCGCATGCGAATTGACACTCTACTCTTACAGCTCACATTATTGTTGCGGATGACACTCAAGTAGTTTGACGTGAAGACGACTGTCAAATAAGATGATGAGATCATTTGTCAGTTAATCAGCAATCCTAATTTTATCGCTCGTGAAACAAAGTTTGCCACAACATTTAACACAATTTAACGCGTTTTTTCCCCTGCAGTTTAAAACAGCAGCATGCCATGGATGGCCGAGAATAAATACGTACAAGCCCTTCCTATGGAATTGTATGAATACAATAATGAAATTCCTTTGCTGCAGGCATCATAATATAACACTGCCATAATGTGCTCCAAGGCGCAGACAGTAAAGCTATAAAATGAAATCTTCCCAGTCAACTGATAAACAACCTGTACATTAATGTCTAGGGGTCATGCCCAGATTTGATATTTGTTTTAAATGTTCACGTACTAAATTTCAAGTTAAATCAAAATTTTGATAGTCACTCGTAATTTCGACTTAAAAATTCAAACATTTCTAGCTACAGTACCAAGTCAAAATTTTGAGTTATTAAACCAAAATTTTAAGTTTTTAAGTAAAATTTTGAATTATTAATTCAAATATTTGACATTTTATCTTAAAAAGCTGACTACTATCCCGACATTTAAAAAAAAATAAACAAAAAATTTCACCATGTCTCCGGAATCCTAAGAACTGCATCTTCAGTCACAATGGCAATCATTCCGCCAGCGGGTTTTGTGTACATAACATAACTTATCATACTTTCATTTTATATGGATTCACTTTCTAGGGATTTTGAAAAACAGTATCAGTTTCACAAAACATACACGATACTAACACTTATATTATATTCAATACTAAGCCTAATTTATTCATGTGAATATACATGTACAGGAATATTCCCTCAAGAGATCTCTGTTATACATGTGCCTTATGTATGGTGATGTTTGTTCTGATCATATATGACAGCTCTTGAAAGGGTATATATAGTAGGGTTCACTGCTGTCATGTTCACACTAATACAGTAGTGATATGATAAACAGTGAACATTGTGATATTGGCTACACCCCATACATGTACATGCTTTCAGAATATATGAATCTTCACAAGTTCATGTAAATCCTAAATCCTCACAGAGGGTTTACCTGGACATTTTTGGTACATCGAATGAGTTCTTGGGTCGTTGCCTTTATTATACAATCTCATACATTTCATCTCCCACAGTTGTTTTGAATTAGTATGTCGGTATCCCAAGCCTGTGGCTTTTGCTTTGATTTCTGATCAGGCCTTGTGATTTGTACGGGCCCTGGCGAGTGATTAAAGCACACCTAAAATCGTGCGAGGTGTGTGGTTAGCACACCTAAAATGCACACCTAAATTTTTTTAAGGCGTGTGATACGGTGTTTGAAACGTTAAGGTGTGAATTGAAATGAATGTGTGATGGCCGAGAATCCAGGAGAATCCATCCATTCATGGATTCTCGCAGTAATGTTTCAGAAGAATCCAGGGGGAACAAATATTTACTGGTTTACTCCACATTACTGTAGCTATGAAAGATATTGAGGTGATAATAAGATCAAGAAACACTATTTTAAGTTTGTTGTTTTTTTTTGTATTTAAAATTAACACAATCAGTTAATGAGTCTGAGCCAAAGGCTGAAAACAAGATTGGCAAAATAGAAATTCTGAAAAACCACAAATTGTAAAACAAACTGACTTGGACTGGCACATGGCAAGTTTTACATCGTCATCATCATCACTTCAATCATTCAATCCATTCCACTTGCCTTCAGTAACAGAAATCTGGAATGTCTGAATCAGTTTCAATTTCCAAACACTCGTGATGTTCATCACTGTTTACGTGTCTAACCAAGTTTGGCTTCAGCAGGTAACTAGTTTCGTTTTTGCCGTAACTGACGTCGGCTACTATTTTGCCTCTATGGACAGTGTTTAGTTGATCGCTGTGTTTCTGACACACTTTGCGAAATGCCCGTACCACCTTATCGCCCGCATCGTTAAAATGGAATGCAAAGTTATCCCTCAAGCTATTTTCCCACTGACACAGGGCCGTTTTTCTAATTTGTTTCCGCTTTTTAGGCCCTGTGTCGGTAGCCATTTCACCATCAGTTGCCAAGCGGAAGTTGGCCCGTGACACTTGTTTTAATGACAGCAATTGGTGGGCTGCCGTGAACGAACCAATGAAAACGCTTGACAGATCAGCGAACATATAGACTAGGACTGGCACTGGCAATAGATAGATGATATAGAGCCCAGTTTTCGACAGCATGTGTGTTGACGATCGGCGAACGGGGCTCAATCATAAGTTTCAACCGATGACGTTTAATTTTACGTTCAATTCCACACGAATCCATTTTGATTCGCCCGAATGCCCTGTCAGGCGAATCTTCACACGAATGGATTCGCATCAAAATTTGACATAGCAAAAATTTTGATGGGGATCATAAAGTTCAAGGCGCGCATTCAAAACGCGCCTCAGTGCCTCTTCAGGCGCGTTATGGTGCGCATGCGCGATCGCACGCCTCAAATCACAAGGCCTGCTGATCAATGTCGATTTAAGTCTAACATCAGAGCAGTTTCGCCAACAATGAAATCCAAATCTGTCACATCTCAAACCTGATTCCAAGTGGATTAGCGTAAGGAGCTAGCTGAGCTTGTTCACTGATTGGTTCGATTTAGAGGAAACCGGTGATCTACTTATATCCAGAACTGCGGTGGATAACGAAACAAGCCATCCTAACAGATCCATCGATACAAAGCTGGCTCGCGAGGATTGAATATATACGAGACGATGGGGCAGAGCAATCTATGTAGAGGGTGTGCATATGGGCATGATGGGCCTCGTATACAACCATGTAATGCAACGAAAGTGTTCAGACTGGTTTTGTTTGGAATAAGGCAGAGAATTAAGAGGGCATAAATGTTTCTGGGGGGTAAATATGCCTTCCTGAGGATAAGCTGTACCTACAGTGTATACTGGTTCTCCACTAAGCAATGACGGCTAGAACATAAACATGTACACTCAGCTCTACTGTACTTTGCCCAGGCCAGTGTTGACATTGGATAATACATATTGCACAGGCACTTCCTAGTTTAACAAGCCATACATTTTCATTTTGCAACAGCTGAAATTTTATTAATTCAATTTTTTTGCCTCATAAATCATAATAGATTAAGTTCGTGTCAACACAGGCCTGAAATCGGTGTTCAAAATATGTTATGTTCAGATTATAGTCATTTTGGTCAGCGTCCTTATTCTTCATGCTAAATGGCTGTATTTTGATGCTGATTGGATGATATTCATAGCCAGTGTCATAAAATAGATCAGGGACAGAGAGAGAGAGAGAGAGAGTGATTGAGTGAATATGATTTAACATCGTTTTCAACAATATTTCAGTCATATCCCGACATTCGGGTCCTATTCCTTTTCACATCTGCGAACCCCATGGTGGGGTGGGGTGGAGGGAGAGAATTAATGTTTAGGTCAGGGAGTATTATGGCAACATATCAGTGCGATTCTGCAAATTCCAATTTGCCGTCATTGTCCATGCTGAATGGCGGACTCAAACACTGATACATGTACTTTACTCCCTGATCTCTTTCATGACATCAGCCATTATGAATATCATCCAATCAGTATCATGACAGCCATTCAGCTGACATAACGATAATAAAGTTGAAACAAGTATTTGGTGGATTGGTTTAAACCCACAGAATACATGTAGCTGCACCTCCCTTCCATGGGGTTAGCCAGAGACCCGTCCACCTGTCCACTGGACAGGCAATTTCAAATTTGGACAGGCAAAAATTGGACAATTTGAGATAGGGAGAACAGGAGAGTAGCCTGTCCCTGTCCAAATCATTGGCTAACACCCTGCTCCCTTCGTATTTTCATAGAGCAGCACAGACAGCTTCTGACGACACTAAATCACTGTGATGCAGCCTCTTCAAATCAGCCTATTTTACCACTTTGGCATAAATAAACATGCAGAGTTCTAAGAGTTTTTTCTGTGTTTTATTTCCCCAATTTCTCATCAGTATATATATCTGCCACCAAATAGCAGTTTAACTCTTTCCCCCATAGACTTGTGGGGAATTTTCTCTCTCTGACCCATAACAGATTTGTGATGGCGTAGGTCTTTAACCCATGGACTGATTTCAATTTTCATACGTTTCCAGCGATGTAAAAATACTAAAATATCCCGTTTTATGTCCCATGTCATGTGGAAAAATATTTACCAATGGTCTCCCACAGACCCATTCTACGTAATTTGTTCACGGTTTATATCAATATCAGCAACGTTTAGTCTAAAAATAAGTAATCTTGCGAGAAAATGTGTTGTGTCGGCTTTCCGTCTGTTGGAAATCACGAAAAAAAAGCGAAGAAATTGTCGCATTTTAGCTACGTTTTGCAGCATTCTGTTGTTGTTGTTCCGCTGCAATTCCTATGTTATCGTATACCATTGTAAAGCTTATTTTCCGTACATTCGGGATGTGGCAGTGATATCATGAGATGGCAGGTATAGAAAGAGCTATAACTGAAAAAGTCCCATGTACTTCTTTGAAGGAGAATGAAGGCTGGTAACAAGATGAAGTAAAACAGCATCACTGATTGGCCCAAGGTTGAGCGACCTTTTCAGAGGCCCGGCGTGATTGAAGCAGTTCCTTTATTTGCGCGTGGTCGCCATGGCCACGGGTCGACGCAACACAGCGTGGACAAAGAATGGCGGATAAATTTTAAAACGGGAGATCAACAGGTCCCGGGAAATGTTTATAATAAACTCAGATGGGCAGATTTGACGAGTTAGTCATCAAGGTTAGATACTTTGGTAGTTTATGCTCGCGTTACGTGAAATATTCAGGAATTTGGAAGCAGGTTTTACTATTTTTCGAACGTTTCTCTTGGAGCACACCAAACACATTTGTTGTCTAATTGCGCATTTTCCATCGATTATTTCTGTTCCTCTCCCGATTTCATTTTACCCTTACTACAAAACATACCCAGCCCTCACAATTCAGAAAGGTCACCTCGGCAATAATAATGTCATATTAAAATATTCCTATTTAACATCATGTTAAATATTGCTGAGGTGAACTGATTATGCCACGGCATTTACCTCGGCAATTGCTGATTGCTGAGGTGAATTGTGTGGGCTGCATACCAACAGTCTATGTAGTCAGATTTATTTAAATTTTGGCTTTCTGAAAATGTATAGTTTTAATTAGGTTTTACTCAAAGTAAACGCAAAAAATTGCAAAAGTAATCCATCACATGGGAACTCAAGTGACACGTCAAAATCCGTCTTCATGGGTTAAGCGAACACCCGTCAAAACACGCTTACATGGGGATCGACACAAGCCGTCAAAACCCGCTTACATGTATATGGGGGAAAGAGTTAAGCAAATGTGTTGTAATATTACCAGACTGGATGGGTGTGACAGGTTTTGTATGATCAATACCCCCTTATCAGTTCATGCAAACACTCCAGTGAACAAGCTGTCAGGCCTGTGGAGCTTTTAAGGACACTTAGCAAGTTTAGGAAGGAACATCTGTACATAACAATGTCAATATAGTTTAGATATACCATGCAACATCTGTTAGTTGCAGTTTAAGTGTTTGATCGTCCTATAAGCTTATAATCGTCGCGATATGACTGGAATAATGTTGAAAGCGACGTTGAATAGGTACGTTAAAACCTATTCACTCGCTCACTCACTCGTCCTATAGAATGGGTTAGAGCATTTATATAAAATTCATTCACCCTCAAGACTGCAAAGGATACATGCGATCTATTCAGCATCCCTCACGCCATTCAAGAGTGTTAACCAGTTACACCATTCCTGACACACTGTCAAAATTAGAGATGAAACGAATGGTGCATTTTGGCATTCGAAGCTCCGGCAGTACTATTTGAATCGATAATATTCGAAAATTCATTTGCAAGCCTGGTACACCAGTCGACAGATAATGGCGGGTAAACATGATTATAGCTTCCTGTGTTATTTGATTCAATTACAACAAATAAAATATATACTGGTCAATAAAGAGCAATCATGCTTGGTCAACCCAGTCAGTGTTCGAAAAATCAATCGGTGAAATCAACCTCGCCACCAGGGGACGCCTTCTGTTGGAAAATGGATGCTCCAACGAATCCCTGGGACCATGCTCACTGAAAGTGGGTCCCATAATACATTGAACAAGAGCCCAATTGCAAGGGGCTTCAATATACGCCCGAATATCTGGAATTACATTGGTCCAAATTTCAAGGTTGTTTAATAGCCTTGATTCCAATTGGTACCTAGCAATCCAGGGAAAGGTCTACGATTTTGTGCTTCTGAGAATGTAACATATATCACATCTAGGTCAGTGTGACCTAAAAATCATTAAAAAATACTAATTTTTTGTGAGTGGATTCAAGTAGGGGGAAATGAAGTGTCGCATACCAAAAATTAGGTCAAGGTCAAAGGTCACTGTGACCCCAACATCAGGAAATTATTAAAAATAAGTTGTTTTGTGTCAGTAGATACATTAGGTGGACACGATGGTGTCACATACCAAAATGTAGGTCAAGGTCAAAGGTCAAGATCATTGTGACCCCGAAATCGTGAAATTGTTAAAAATCATGATTTTTTGTGCCCATTGAGAAATTACGAGGAGACGGTTTGTCATGTACCAAAATTTAGGTCAAGGTCAATAGTGAAGGTCTCTGTGACCCCAGAATCAAGAAATCTTTGAAAACAAATCTTTTTGTGTCAGTAGATACATTAGGGGGACATGATGTGTCATGTACCAAAATGTAGGTCAAGGCCGAACGACAAGGTGCCTCAAAAAAATAAAAATCTGATTTTTTTTGAGTCCATTGATACAATGAGGGAAGACGATATGTCGTGAACCAAAATTTACGTCAGGTCAAAGGTCAAGGTCACTGTGACCCCATATGCCTGTCGGGTCACAGTGACCTTGACCTTTGATCTTGACCTACATTTTGGTAGGTGACACATCGTGTCCCCCGAATGTATCTACTGACAAAAAAAAATGTTATTTTTAATAATTTCCTGATTTTTGGGTCACAGTGACCTTTGACCTTGACCTATTTTTTTTGGTATGCGACACTTCATTTCCCCCTTTGAATCCACTCACAAAAAATTGGAAATTATTAATGATTTCCTGATTTTTCAGTCACACTGACCTTTGATTTTTCAGTCACACTGACCACTGACAGTGACCTTTGACCTCTGACCTCGACCTCAACTTTTGGTACGCGACACATCGTATCCACCTAGCGTATCCACTCACAAAAAATTGCAACTGTGGATAGAAAACGTTCACAGATATAGACCGGACACGAACACTTCAGTCATTTCCTGTTTTTTAGGCCAGTGACCTTTGACCTCGACCTTCATTTTGGTATGCGACACATCGTTTCCCCGTAGTATATCCACTCACCAAAAATTGGAACTGTAGGTAGGAAACTGTTCCAGCTATAGACCGGACACGAGAACCAGACAGACAGACAGACGGACGGAAACCGCCATCACATAATACGTCCGCCTTTTGGCGGGCGTATAAAAATTAATTCACGTGCCCTCTTCCGGTTCCATTGGAACATATCCAATTCCATATGAAACGTAAGTCATTAGTCATTTGCATAGCCAGCATCATAATGTCA
Organism: Hanleya hanleyi; assembly: GCA_036873755.1. NCBI lineage: Eukaryota > Metazoa > Mollusca > Polyplacophora > Lepidopleurida > Hanleyidae > Hanleya > Hanleya hanleyi. The sequence continues at coordinate 35,330 of JAVTVY010031969.1, read as the reverse complement.
TGACATCATAATAGAAAATATTTCGCAAGAATGCATATTGAGCACGTCATCTCGCAGACGCGCTCGTAACATCCACAGGGAGTAATCCAGAGATTTTTTGGGGACGCCGGTGGGGGAGGGTCGAGGGAGGGGGGTCTCCCCCCTCTCTCGTGCGGAGCGAAAAAAAAATGGAATTTGACATCATCCCTGGATCAGTGTAGAGTACTATATTGAGGATTCTTGAAAATCACATCAACAACAATAAAGCCAAATGGCAAACTTCATGTATTAATACTGTTTTGTGTTCATCCTTTGTGGAAATTTCATTACCTATATGTCAATCCGTCTTTCTCTCATGTCCCTAATTATTTTCATTTTCGTCACTGTGCTGTTGTTGTACGTTGTTAGGCCTAGGTGTTTCAATTTCCTGAGAATGTTCTGATTGTTCCTGGTCTGAAGTGTCCCGTTCGTCAGTTTCATTTTCGTGTATATCCTCTCAGATTTGTTCGTCCACCGAAGCACCAGTTTCCGTGTCTCCGCCACGTGCACGTTTTATAAAATGCAAAAGAGTTCGCTGATCAGTAGGTTTATCGTCTACACATTTTCGTTTTGACCAGTAGTTTTATTATGGCTGAGACCAGACGTTCTTGGACGACTCATTTTATCAAATCGTGTAAACCGTGCTCTTTTAAATTATACAACGACGACAACTTTTGACGATCGGTAGGCGCGCGTAAAATTGTCAGACTCGAAGCGGAACCGGACTGGAGTACACAGTAACACTACCCTCGTCAATAATAAAACAGTGAAAGTTGTTCACTATTTAAACTTCAACCTTGAGAATGTATTTAATATACAAAACTAAACTGTAGTCGATGAGAAATAAACGTTGTTTTTGTAAAAATCCGATGTGTCCTGTCCGTTTTTACTGTAAAATTCAAGTCGGAGTTTTTCCATGTTCTGCTGAATTGTAGTGGCGCGTAGGCTCTAACACAGTGCTAGGATGTCTGATTTACCGCGAGGTTAGTTTGGATTTTTTTTTTTTTTTTTTTTTTCGTTTTCATTTGGGCGCGAGAGTTTGGGCGCCCATACCGGTATACCGGTAGCAAAACCTTCCTGGATTACTCCCTGATCCATGACGTCGGAACATTGGCATGATCTCCACAGATCATTATGTTCTGAATTCTAGGGCTTTGTGTGCTAGCCAATGACCGATCATCATGATCATACGGCTGAGCCTGGTCCCAGAGCCTAGTAGGGAGGACAGGGCCAGATAGCTCAGGTTTTGAGATTGCGATGACATTGATTGGCAGTTGTGAACAACAACAACATTGAAAATTACAAATGCTACTAGGTCTTACTGTACGTCTCTTATCTGTAATGAGTGAAGGTATCAGGATTCTTTTGACAGCCTTATTGTGTTGATTAAGCGATGGAATATTCAATTTCAGTCAGAGGAGAGAGTGGAGTAAGCCATAAATGATAAACTCCCAACTTTCTTTTTCTGCCTTGAACCACGTGGAGAATCAGAACGAGGTCACGCTGTCCGGGGTCATCTAAGATGACGCTGCTGTAACTTTCAACCAGTTTCAATGTTGTGCAACATTATTTATTATAATCTATTAGTCATAGTGTATCAGGTAATTGAAAATTAATGCAAGGTATTGCTAGCCATTTTGACAGTGCCCAAGACCATGTGTGTGTCGCAATGTTAAGCGGTTGTCTCGAAATAGTCGAATGTCATTTTACTATTTGAATGTTTGGAATTTTAACATACCAGTGTGAGAATGTATTTGATTATTTGTTTCAGCTCTAGACAAAATAATTATACATGTATTTGCCCGCGACAATCTAAAATGGCCACAGACAAATCTTTTTCACCCCTTCACCTGCCTGTGGACAACCTAATTTTTCCACTTTCACAATGGACTAGTCAAAACTGCTAATTTTGGGCAAGCAACTTTGAAAACCATTTGTCTGAATGGCGAACTGAAAATATTAACTATTTCAACCCCTGATATTGGACAGATCAAATGAAAGACTCCTTCAACCCATGTTCTTCACCGACCTCCTTGTTTATCAGACTGATTGGTAGATATCACATAGCCTGCTTGAAGAAGGGGGGGGGAGGGGGGAGAGATGTTATTTGTTGCCAATTCCATTTCTGTGTGAAGAAATTTCATAAAGTAATGGGGGATAAGATAATGCCAGAAGTTTCTCTCTCCATTCTCTAAATATTCTGATTGATCGAGGTGAATATGAATTGAAAGAGATCCTAATTAATATGAAATAAGTGACTGCTCTATATCAGTTCTTCAAACAGACTTTAATAAGTGACCTGCAGAGTGCCTGCACATGTCCACGCCCACATTTGACTTTCCAAGTTGCACACACGAAAAAGCCCAATACTTCAAACCCCACACAAAATGTGATGGGTTGTAGTCAAAATTCCTCTAAGAGATCTTCAGATTTTCTTTTCTTTTCCCTCATATTATCCGATTCAGAATTTCTCTGCCTTTCATCCCGTTCATTCTGATCGCATTCCGCCCTGCAACTCAGGCATGGAGAACTGTAAGCCCGACCTGTAAACTTGGTGATTATCCACTCGTGCTATTCACAGGAAAAGAAAATAGTACAAGGTCTTAGTAGGGGCAACCATTGTCGGGACAAGAGAGTGATGAATACCCATGACATGCTTTTCTAGGCTAATGTGTGCTACTGAACTTTTGGGGCTGTTTAGGGTTGTTTGCACAATTAACATAACATGCTGTTTGAAGGAAACATTTAAACAACACTGTTTGGATTCCTGTCATGTAAATTTGATTCTCTCCTTACAAATTGAACTGAAGTTGAAATATGGAACAGCATGAGAATAATGCGGATATGGGTTGTAATCATTGAGAAGAATGAAGCAGATTGGAGAAATGAGCCATTTGAAGATTAACTGTGGTCTGACACAGCAATATTGATTTATACAGAACACATTTAAGGGGTATTTTTGTACGCCCTATTTGGATAATTTGTTTTCTTGTATGAAGTAAGCTTACTCAAGTTTTTTTTCTTTTGCTCTTGTTCTCAGTTTCAAGGCATTTCTTTCCGGTTCTGTAAAAAATTCTCTTTTTCAAACTCCGTCATGTCCGTTCTGAAAAGCGGGACCCCGCTTGTTGGCCCTCCTGTATTAACTGACCATACAGGTACTATCATGAATATTTAACTTCATTCATAACTCCATAGGGTCTATTCTTGACCATGTTCTTTGATCAGTAATTTCAGCCAGTTGTTGACCATAACCTGCCAAGGTTTCTACTCTTTTGACATACATGTACAGAATTTCATGAGCTTTTCAAAGGCATACGAGACTGCTGAGACTATAAGAATATTCATGGACCTACATTTACAAAGCTGACAATATGATCAAAGGCAGATGTAAAGGATGCAGTGACAATGATTTTATGGCATCTATCCAAAGGTAAACAGCCCTGCCTTGGCAATGACTTCCATGTCATCTGCTAGGTGAAGGATAATTGAACAGTGATTTTATGGCATCAGGTCCAAGGTACATGTAACAGATGTCTTGGCAATGACTTTCATGCCATCTGGTCTGGCGAGTGATGTCTCGGCCATGGCTTTCATGCCATTTGGTCAGGCAAGTGATGTCTTGGCAACGACTTTCATGCCATCCGGTCAGGCAAATGGTGTCTTGGCAATGACTTTCATGCCATCCGGTCAGGCAAGTGATGTCTTGGCCATGACTTTCATGCCATCCGGTCAGGCAAATGATGTCTTGGCAATGACTTTCATGCCATCTGGTCAGGCAAGCGATGTCTTGGCCATGACTTTCATGCCATCCGGTCAGTCAAGCGATGTCTTGGCAATGACTTTCATGCAATCCGGTCAGGCAAGTGATGTCTTGGCAACGACTTTCATGCCATCCGGTCAGGCAAATGATGTCTTGGCAATGACTTTCATGCCATCCGGTCAGGCAAGTGATGTCTTGGCCATGACTTTCATGCCATCCGGTCAGGCAAGTGATGTCTTGGCAATGATTTTCAGGTTTCAAAATTAATAAATTGGAATTTGTGTATATGCAAATGCAAAATGTACACTCTCAAGGATTTAGGGTAGTGTATGAACCTGGCTTGTACATGTATATCAACAGAGCACACTTCTGGCTAACCAACATGACAAAACAGGCAAACCAGTCACGAACCAGCCAAATTTCACCAATTTTCAATGACAATCAGTGATATCACCAGATGGCAGTAGAAATGATGTCATCGAACACTCTTGTCATCAAGCATGTCATGAGGCAAGATACCATGGCAAACAGTTTCTGAGTGGAACCCCTCAAAATTATTGAAGTGTAATACATGTACATGTATTCTCAGCCCTCACAATTAGGCCGTTGTCAGTTGATAGGTTGTTTCGCATGACCCGCCCGCATCAATATTTTGGACATCAATAATGCCGCATGTATTTTAATTATCAGTAATTATTGGCCGTAAAAAAATAAGTAAGCAAATCCATGAAAACGAATGAGCTGACCGTGCCGTCAACCGCGGAGGCGATCAAAATCCGCCATTTTGGTTCACATTCTTGGGGGAAGCCCGCTCTTTTAAAACGAGGCGAAGTCGTTATCCCGGCATGCATCTCTAGCGGGGATTCCCATGTGTCGAGCACGTTGCAGTAAAGTTAGAACTCTGGCAGTTTAGACGGTTGTGTACCCAAGTCATCATGGTTTTGGTTAATGGATCAGTTGTTTCCTCATCAACCAGTCGGTACATCGTGCCTAATTTAACCATCCATTTCTCTGATGAAACACTTTTGAGCGAAGTGGTCGAGCGCTTCACGTCTTCAGTCCCCACAACAACAACTACAACACATGCTGTCGACGTGCACGTCAAAATTCTCGTACAGCTTAAGGACGACGGCATACAAAATTCGTTGCCTTGGACAGAGAATCCCTATCTTCAGTCAGTGTAAAAGAAATAAAATTAGATTTCAATAAGAGGGGACTCCCGACGTTGAAAATTCAGGTAATAAGAGTATGCAAGATATCTTTTATAGTAGTCACATTGAAGTAAGAGTTGTTTCCCTTGATTTTTTTTCACACAATGTGTGTGCATTTAAGTTTTACTATAATCTACCATAATTATTTACAGAATGTTTTAATTAAATTAAAGCAAACTTAAAATGTCTCTTTAGAGAATAATTACACACATTGTCCTGTTGATTTGCTTATGGAACAGGCTAATGGGAGATTATTTTGATTTGATATGGAATGAGTCCATGGTAGAAAATTTACCTTCAATAATTAATAATTATAGCATCTAGCATGTATGTTTTGACAGGAGAAGGTCATGCTAAACAACCTATTAACTGACAACGGCCTTAGGAAAATTCTCGTCAGCAAAAATCCTGTGTCATCAAATTAATTCCCACTCAACGCCAGGTTAATAATTGCTGAGGTGAACTGATTATGCCACAGCATTTACCTCAGCAGCTGCTGATTGCCATGGCTAATTGTGAGGGTTGTATTCTTGCAAATAATAAAATTGACATATATACACTTCGCAGTCCTTTGAAATCATTCCAAAACATAATTTTCAATACATAGACTATAGGTACGTACTTGTGGATACCATATACATGTAACTGATCGTGCTCAGGACTCCCATCTTAAGGAGCGTAGCAAAAATCAGAATGCTATGTTTGTTTCAGTGGAACAAGAGAATGCCCACTGTTGAACGTTCCAGTAACTCGGAAAGTTCGGCAGGAACGTTCCACCTACCAGGAATGTTGCGCATGAAGGTACCTGAATGTTCTGATGCACCTAAACGTTCTTGTATCTAAAACCAGAACATTCGGCAGGAACGTTCCCTCTGTACAGAACGTTCAAGGGGAATGTTTCTCTAATGTGGAATGTTCCAGTAGCTCAAAATGGAACGTGACTGCATCCAATACTGAACGCAAATGTTCCATTGGAATGTCCCGAATTTTGCTATGCTCTGTTATTAAAATTGAATCTTTTCTGCTCCTCATTGGATATGTCAATGAAGGATCTAATCGGCTTGCATTGACGTGATTGTTGACTAATCCGGATATCTCTTCATAGTAGCTTGAAGGGGACATCAACATAGGGGCTTTTTGGTTGGTTCAAACGAATCTGGCTCCAAGCTTCTGGGATATCCTCTGATGTTGATGTGGTTTGATCAGTGCGGCACCATAATGATTATGCAAGATAGCTGGTCTTTGACATTTGTTGTAAATGAAGACGGTGATCCTACCCCCCTCCCCGACTACAAATGGATTAATCCATTTGTGGCCGTGAAGTCAGAATGCAGCCCTAAAAATTCACTACAGCATTCAGCAGTGCTGAAACAAAAGCTGAAGCAATATTGATCGAGGTCAGCATTTTTTTGTTGTCAAGGCAACATCTTATTGAAAAGCTATAGATCACCATCAGACCAATAAAATAGCAAGATGACACAAAATACAGAAGAATTCTTTCCTGTTTCCATGTATGTCAAGTCACTATTTTAACAAATTCGGTGGACAAACCAAAGCTACTCACATGATACTGATGCAGAGTCATCTCCCTTGACAACATAGTTTACCAGGAACCACCATTTATGTGCTTTGCATGGTACTCTGTGGGTTTCCGATAGTTTATGCGACTAATCAGACTGAACACCAATATGATTGGTTTATATCAAAAGATCTTGGGTCGACAAAAAAAAGCATTTGCGGTGAAATTGCCTCAGCATGTTTTTTGCCGGGGCCATTTTCCTCATTGCCTGGACTGACACAAACTCAATTGAAGTGAGACATGACTCAATTGGGGAGCATAATTGATTCATTAACCCTTGTCCTGTCGACTCCGTATATATACGTTGGCAGACTGTCATGTTCCCAGTGTCGACTCCGGATATATACATGTACGTTCAGTGTGACCATTGCAAGTTGGTCCACTTTCAAAACAATTTGGAGCCACGTGTGGGAAAAATCGAACCAGACACGGCTCACTCCATTTAAAACATATTATTTCACGAAATATTTCACGCAAGTTTGGTGTTTATTTACTAAAAAAGACATCTGATTGTGTGAAGATATCTACAAATGTGAAACAGAGTGCCGTTTCTTCCGAAATGTTCGTCAAAACGCGTGAAAATGCACCTTGTTGACAAGCTTCTGCAACAAAAACCAGACCGTAAATATCCATGTTCCGGGCATCAAATTGAAGGGCAATAACCCTGCTTTCATTTCCCCACAGGTTATTCCTGGCACATAGTAGAAATATGTCGATTTTATTGGATAAAAATGCCATTCACTCCGAATCTGTAACGACCTCCCGCGAAAATACTGATCACCTGACGTAAACCCGACTTCCTGATTGGCCGAACTGTTTATATCGGTCAGTGCGCATGCGCATTGGACTGAATCAGCCGGAGAAGGAAACGTTTTTGAACTCAATGGCGAATATGAGCTCGCCAAACGTCATGTAAACAACGGGATATTGACCTGTTTATGTGGAAGATTCAATAAATTTTTGATATTCATTATGCGAAGAGTAACCAGGAATACGTATCATGACAGCTAGAAGATTTTAGACGGTTTATTTATTGGGATGAAGCAGAAAAAGACAGTCTATCGGTAGCAATCAGGACGTGATAAAATTACACACGTGAGTTTTCAGAACATTATTTTTGCCAAATTACGAGTCCTAAATATTTCTGATGCTGTACAATGCCAAATATTTTCTGAATGTATGTTCAGTGGTTCAAAACGATGTATCATCCATCAAATACCATCCATTACTTCAATTTATTTATCGAATCCAATGACTTGACAGCCGCTGGTTTTTAGTCAATTCAGCTCTGCTTGACAGCATGGCACACAGAAGTCGACCAGCTATAGGACTGGCTGACAGGACAAGGGTTAAGATTGACTCATGACTCAACTGTCTATGTGCAGGCCTTATTTTTTCAAAATCTGGCGTAACTTACGATCTACCGTTTGCGTGATCTATTGTGTAAGCTACATTGTATATAATCGATTGTTTAGTTATGCACCAACTTCACTGTGTAACCGATCGGGTACAAGAAAGGTTACGTACATATACCGTTTGCTTCTCATATATTGATGGTCTCCTTGAACAAAGTCCATAATATGCACGGCACAAACGATGACGTCTGGTTATGTCACTCCTGTCAAGCTATATGTTTATTACTCAAAACACTAGTTCTAGATCAACATTTAGATAAAAAATCGACCATAGAGGTCCATGTCCCCCGCTAGCAGCACCAGTTATGGTGGATTACATCCACCATAACTGGCGCTGCTGCTGCGGGGGCCATGGACCTCTATGATCGATTTTTTTTTGGTCGATGAAATCTCGATTTGAAAATGGAGATATTGCTGATGAGCTTAACATAATCTAATGCAGCGGATGGCACCCATATTGGATAATGCACGTATCCATAAAACAAACATAATACCAACTGTCCTCTCACCAATGTCCATGCCCTCCCCAAGTTTGAAGTAGATTGGTTGAATCATTCTAGAGTTATTGTCCAGACAAGATTAGAAATGCTGAAAATCTAAGATGACTGATGGTGGCCATCTTGGATTACACAGGTAACTGAAAAGCAATGACAACTCCCCACTCACCATTGTCAAGCCAAGCTGCAAGTTTGAAGTCAACCAGTTGAATTATTCTAGAGTTGCAGGGATTCATAGAAGTCCAAATTTTTATTACCCAATATAAAATATTGAGTTCTTTTTATGCTCAAATTGAGTTTTTCCAAGTTTTTACGGCCCACCCACAAGTTGATATTGAGTTTTTGAATGTTTTTACTACCCTACCAATTAAGATATGAACAAATAGTTTCTGTAGTACTAAGGTGAGCTATCTAATGTGATTTGGATAATGGTCATCTGAATGACAAAAAAAAACACATGTTCTGTATTGTAACTTGCTCACTTATTGTAATAGATTTCAGGACCATGGCATATCACTGACAATTTTTCTCACGTTTGACCCCCCATCATGCCATCTCGATCATGCATGATGAGTGTCTTGATGTTAAAATATTCTACAAAAATACAACTTATAAACAGAGGTAAGACACGTACCAGGATCATCCCCTTGGACCTCGTGTTTGTAGCAACAACAACAGCGGTAAGAGATCACAAACTATCATAAACATTCAAAGATAATTATCATATAACGCTTGCAAGAGACACTATAAAATCCTTACATCATCAGCGGATTTTCACGTAAGATGTAGCAGCTGTCAAGCAGAATGATGTCTTGAACTCGGACTTCTACTTTACGTCCATCGCATGGTCGCCGTCGAACTTCAGAACAAAGGAACTGTCAATAAATCCCGCCACCTCTCGTGGAGCTATATTTACCTCGGCCCCGGTAATTTCTTGGTGCTCATTGGCTAACGAATTCTGATTATGCGAAGTCATTGAATCGGCAATTCCCGGTCCCGAAAATTAATCTCCGAAACCGTATTTTTTGCTTCCCGTCGAGTATTGATAGTAACTGAGAGCCTATGGTGAGGTATAATCGGCAAGAACTCGCGGAGACGGAAATTATTTCTAGAACTGGAAATCCCCAAACGTTCGAAGACAAATTGTCGAAGGATCGGTAATGATTTTCACATCACTGAAATAATTTGCACCATTTCGAGTATTGAGTTTTCGTCAAAAACATTGAGTATTTCTTGTCCAAAACGTACACTTTTGAGTTTTTTGCTGTCTACATTCAGTTTTTGACGGTAGTAAGAATGGACATCTATGAATCCCTGCAGTTGTTGTCCAGACAAGATGCAACTGCTTAAAATGCAACATAATCCAATATCGCTGATAGATGGCAGCCAAATTGGATTATGCTCGTTCATGAAACACAATCCTAACCGGGATCTCACCAAGGTCAAGGGACTCAAGTTTGAAGTAGATCAGTTGAATCGTACTCCAGCTATTGTCCGGACAAGATCAAACTGCTTAAAATCCAATGAAATCCAGTATGGCTGATGGTGGCCATAATGGATTAAGCACGTCCTTGAAAAACAATCCTAATCCTCCTCTCAAAAATGTCAAGGCACTCCCCAGGTATGAACTAGATCGGTTGAATCGTTCTCGAGTTATTGTCCGGACAAAATCCAACTGCTTATAATCCAATATGGCTGACGGCGGCCATATCAGATTACGCACATTGCTGAAAAACAATCCCAACCGTCCTCTCACCAATGCCAAGGCACACCCCATGTTTGAAGTTGATCGGTTGAATCGTTCACGAGTTATTGTCCGGACAAGAAAATCTAAGATCCAACTGCTTATAATCCAATATGGCTGACGGCGGCCATATTAGATTACGCACATTGCTGAGAAACAATCCCAACCGTCCTCTCACCAATGTCAAGGCACACTCCAAGTTTGAAGTTGATCGGTTAAATCGTTCACGAGTTATTGTCTGGACAAGAAAATCTAAGATCCAACTGCTTATAATCCAAAATGGCGGACGGCGGCCATATTGGATTACGTACATTGCTGAAAAACAATCCCAACCGTCCTCTCGCCAATGTCAAGGCACACCCCAAGTTTGAAGTTGATCAGTTAAATCGTTCACGAGTTATTGTCCGGACAAGAAAATCTTACGGAATTACGGACACCGTTGTTTCTAAGTCCCCCCCTACTACATGTAAGTAGCGGGGGACAACTAAATGATATAACTTTCAATTGGAATTTTTTGGCGGTAGACATGGAGTGGAATTTGTTTCAGTTAGCACATTCTCCGTCACCAGCTTTGCTGTGATGACCGCTTGCATAAAATATGATTTTGCAAATCCCCCACGTAACCTGAACGAGCGTTCGTATGAAAAAATAAGGCTAGTATCTGCATGTTTTAACTGTTTGTGAAGTTGAACGAGTGGATCTTGGCATTATATGGGTTCCTGGAAGCCACTAATAGGCACTGGAGGACGCCACCATCTGTTCATTAATCCTGGCTTCGAACAGCACCAGTAATAAGTACATAAATAATTGATAAAGTTGACACTATGAGTTTCTAAGCGAGAAGTTGGTTAACTAGGCAGGTTTTCAGAGAGGTTACGAGTCACCTTAATCACAGGAGGTACATGAATATACATACATCACCGGTGGCCTAGGTGAGACATATCCTGTCTAATTGGAATATTAAGGAGGTCAGATAATTGATTTGTGAAGCATTAATAATAATGTAACTAATTATTCACCGAACTGAATGGATCAGACATTAATCTGATTGACTGCAGTACTTTCTCAATCATGTTTACATTTATACACAGTATATAGTATGTCAGCTTCGATTTGGCTGTTCCACAATGTAATGCAAGCATGACAGTCACAAGTTATACATAGCAGGGCCTGATCTTGACTTTTAGTTTGGGCACCCTTACATGGCGCAGAGTGTGATAAGTTATACTGAAATAGGCGGAGATGTGGGACTCAGTGTCAAGGCCCATGGAAGCTGTGGGAGTATTAAATGGTCTAAATACAGCCTGATAACTTAATATGTGGCAATAGTACTTGCATTAATATAGGTTTCAGCCTGTTCTGAGAGCGAATAAAAAAAACCCAAACTAATAAAATAAAAAAAAATTCTCTTTTTTTCTTTCGTTTTTTTTCTTTTCATTTGGGCACCCAAATTCATGTCGCCCAAACCCGTTATAACGGGTTTAAAAATGACCTGGATCCAGGCCCTGCGAGTGTGATAGCACACACAGTAAGCCTACTTCAAGAGAGATAAGCAAACCAGTAATTAAGAAACCGATATTCAAATTGATGTCATGCCCTCACAATGATGCATGCCAGGGTATTAATCGTGTTAATTACACAAACACAATATACCTTATTTACATAATTACAATCTACATCATGGTTGTCAGAGCAATAATTAATGACATGCTGAATAGCAATGTTCTAATTACAAACATGCAATGCAAATATAACAAACTGTTGTTACAACTATGGCCTGTACTGATCAGGTGTATGTGTGCAAGAGTGAAGTTGCTTCCAAGTTACACAAGTCTCCATTTCCCCCCCTCCCTTCCCAAGTTACAGATTCTTCATTGACCCCCCCACCCCCTTCCATCCCAATCAATCGATGTCATTTTCGCCTGTTGTACTAGATATACTATATTTAATTATAGACCTGAAATAATTTGCAGGCGTTTTGATAGAAGCCTAGGCTCCCCTCCCCCCAAAAACGTCTGCAAATTATTTCAGGTCTATAATATAGTCAACCACCTCGCTGGGGGTCTAATAACACCCCAGCCACCAGTCAGATTTTTGGACCGGATTCGGGGCCCGCACATCGCCGGAAGTAACATCATATATAGTAAAATAGATATTTGCCGAACATTTCGATTACTTTTCAAGTCTGCATTTACCTCTCTTGACCTAGCGTTAGAAAGAATTATCTGCAGATTATTTTCCCTGTTTATCTGGACAGAGCATATGAAAAGTAGTTCGCTCATGTACAACACTGAATGAGTTGTTCGGCTGGATTCAAACTGAACCGTGCGTTCGTTGGTTTTTCCCTATAGCAACGCAGTAAAGGTCAACTTCCGCTATTGGAGGCAGGGATGGTAAATGAGCCTGCGAAATGGAGCATGCGGCGCTGTGGGGAGGATGTAATATAGTATATCCAGCCCAACAGGCTAAAATGACATTGACTGGTTGGGATCATCTACCCCCCCCCCCAACCATCCGTTTTGATATCCCCCTTCCCTCTCAAAACGTCTGCAAATTTTCAGGTGGTTTGCATGGGAGAGGTTATTTTTTTATTTAGGGGAAGAATACAAATATAGATTTATCTAATTTTCTCGACAGATAAAATCAATCGAGCTCAAATTAACTGACAATACATAGTCCATCAGCATCAATATCAGGCCACCCACTACATGACTGGAATGAATGAATGAATGATCGACGTAAAGAACAGTGCAGAAAAACATGGCGGAGTCTACGAATCTCGCCTGGGTTGGCGGTCGGTAAAAACTCGCTGATAAATATTCTCTCTTGTCGAGTTACTGATTCGTGTCAAACTCAAGCTAATATAGAGAAAAGGCTTACCTAAGCCCTAGCTCCTGTTGTCTGTTGATTGATCGCGATGACACCAATGCAAATCTCTTAATTCGACGAATAAAATAATGTTACCGTCACATGCCGTCGGCCACAGTGTAACTCTTCAATGTTTATGGAATGGGCGAGGTCGAAGTGTTCGCTGTTCCGGTTTGAGGGACCACTCCCTCGTATTAGCTGTGACGTTTGTGATGTTTTCTTCACTCGAACGCAAAAAATATGTAAATTTGTAACTCGATATTTTTCAAAAAAAAAGTCCAAACTAGCTGGTTTGATCTTTCGTGAGAAATATTTGGTGCAAATTCATATTCTGGATACGGGTTAGTTTTAATCAGACTACAGAAAGCGTATGTTACAACAGCTAGTGGTTCCCCGAAGTGGTGCCAAATTAATGAACCCAACATCAGGACAGGTGTCGTCCTACTGGTGTGTTCATGGAAGTGATAAAATATGCGACGTGAAATGGTGTCAAATATATACAAATAGCCTCTACCGGTATATTATATCACGAATGAATTTTCATTTTCGAGAATAACGGGAATGTTTAAGAATTTGAGTGTTAACAGCATGTTAACAGTACTTAACTTAAAGTTACGTAGTCTAGAGCCTACACCAAAATCAATACATCATAAACTGATTTTCGCGATAAATTATAAGCATATATATTATAGGCCTACTTTCAAACTTTTCAGCGTGGCATTGGTGCGGGGATTATTCAATTCGATACAGATAATACCGTAGCTAATTCCGAGGCCGAGAGAGTGGCACTTCTGCCACTAAGAATACCGGTATAATTAAACTGTTTATAACAAACCTTTCTATTAAAGCTTTTCCTCCCAAACTCTACCCGGTACAGGTCTGCCTCAGTAGTGTCAAACTCCCGTAAACAAATCCAATTGCACAATGTTTGAATGCCGTTTACAGTACAGTAGCTATACAGATAATTTACTGTTATCCCTGTACGCTTGGTACAGGTAGCCTATAAACTGTTAGAACTGGTATCAATGTAAATCAGCCGTAAATCACACTGGGCTTAATTCGATACACGCCTGTGATCAATGTCCGTCCCACGATCATACGTCGCTTTTAACTATATAAGATTGTATAGGATATGTCAATGTCATATAGATACCGCACTCAGTAAAGTTTTCCCATTGGTAATGAATTGAATCACTTGGTTGGTCACTGCCCCTATTTTTTATACGGTATATAACCACAGTATCTATATCGGGTCTGGTAGATCTATGACCGGGCGTAGTTTATTATTTTTATTGAGTATCTGAAGGCAGTGATTCACTATAGGCCTATTGGTTGTTGTATGAGCCCCATTGACGTCGTAAAGTCTTATACTTGGGTTAAACTCTTTCGTGGTGGCATGAGGTGTGTTGTGTGGTTTCTTACGAAATGCAATTCTATTTTTGCCCATCCTGAAATATTGGACGTATTTATAGGCCTAGCATTGGCCTGTAGTCTTTCAAATTGTAAACTATACCGCCGATTCAGGATGTAGTCCACCAACCATTATTTGCTCAGTATATTACCGAACAACTTCAAGAAGGAATGACAGTTTTTTTGCACTATGGCTTTTGATACCGATACCGTTACAATAGTGTAAATCACGTGGAATCACGCTACAACAAGCCGTACAAAAATTGTACCAGTATAGGCCTATGCGTCAACTCTTTTTGTTTCAGTTCTAAAGTGTATCCATCGGTACGTATGGAGATAATCACTGACCCACTTTCAAACTGAAAGTTATCTCCATATTTAATTGATTAGCAGGCATGCGATACCAATACTGATTGAGATATGATACATATTGCAGGCTCTCTCGAATTTTATACCGTAACCGTTTAGTTTACGTATTTAATGGATTCAGTTCTATATGATCTTTTCATTCAGTATACCGACGTTTAGGTGAATATGATACTAGTATACCGAGTTTTGTCCGGCAATCATTTTCGGGAAGTGAAATTTAAATTTGATCGATCTAATTCATATTTCAGAGCTAGGTGCTGGATAATCCTGCATAAAAACAATGCACCATTTGGTTGAGTGGTTTGGCAGCCTTGTATTAATTCATTTTTCTTAAACCCCTACAGCGATCGGTGCATACCTTGGTACATGATCGGCAACACGTGCCCATTTCACGGTACTTGTATCTACTTGTTTCATGAAGACGTATGGCTCCTACGGACCAGTAAAACTTGAGCGATTCTTACATGCCATATTCGATGAATGTGGACAGCAGAAACTGTCTCATTTAGTCTTCCTATAGCGATCTCAAAATGGAGGTGGAGGCCGAGGGGTGAGAAGGAGGAGTGAGGGGAGGAGGAGGAAGAGGGGTGAATGAGTGTATAACGTCGTACGTGATATATTGAAGCATCTACCACCCATGCCCCAGAAGAGTGTATTAGAGCATCCCTATTACCATGACGGTCAGCGGTCCAACGTAGTGTGGAAAGACGTTCAGGGAGATACAGTCTCTCCCAGAGTCGACGACCCGAGTGGACCAATATATTGTCCTGGACGATGTGATGCGTGCAGCCAAGGGAAATTCAAACATCGCCAACTTCTTTACCAAGGGTCCCATGACCATTGGCGACAGGGGCTGACCATCACCAATAAATGATGATGACATGAAATCTACACTCATTGCTCCTCGCCATTTACTGCTGACGGGTGCTGGCTCTCACCAATAAATGATGATGACATGAAATCTACACTTATTGCTCCTCGCCATATACTGCTGACGGGTGCTGGCTCTCACCAATAAATGATGATGACATGAAATCTACACTTATTGCTCCTCGCCATATACTGCTGACGGGTGCTGGCTCTCACCAATAAATGATGATGACATGAAATCTACACTCATTGCTCCTCGCCATTTACTGCTGACGGGTGCTGGCTCTCATCAATAAATGATGATGATGACATGAAATCTACACTTATTGCTCCTCGCCATTTACTGCTGACGGGTGCTGGCTCTCATCAATAAATGATGATGACATGAAATCTACATTCATTGCTCCTCGCCATTTACTGCTGACGGGGGCCGGCTCTCATCAATAAATGGTGATGACATGAAATCTACATTCATTGCTCCTCGCCATTTACTGCTGAAGGGGGCTGGCTCTCATCAATAAATGGTGATGACATGAAATCTACACTTATTGCCCTAGCCAAGTTGACATGGCTTCGTTCGTTCCTACACCACGCCATGATTCCTCTCAATGAAATTACATGTATACACTCCGCTATCACACGGCTCCATGAGTCGTTCCGCTCTACCCTGCAATAAACCAACCCCTCCCAACTCTCTGTCTATTAGTTTTATCGAGTTCGGCAAAGAGTTTGATTGCCATGAAGAGCTCATCCGTCTGCGATCAGTCTTCAAACATCAACGGCCGGTTGAATTTTCGCCATTACATTCGTATACAGGTCACGTGATCCGCACGATACGATACGATCACGTGACACGTACGAATATAATGGAGGAGAAATTCAACCGAACGTTGAAGTTTGAAGACTGATCGCAGGCGGATGAGCTCTTCATGGCAATCAAACTCTTTTCCCAACTCGATAAAAGTAATAGACAGAGAGTTGGGAGGGGTTGTTTTATTGCCGGATAGAGCCGAAAGACTCATGGAGCCATGTGATCCCGG
Organism: Hanleya hanleyi; assembly: GCA_036873755.1. Classification (NCBI taxonomy): domain Eukaryota; kingdom Metazoa; phylum Mollusca; class Polyplacophora; order Lepidopleurida; family Hanleyidae; genus Hanleya; species Hanleya hanleyi. The sequence goes on along the minus strand of JAVTVY010031969.1, from coordinate 18,549 downwards.
GGTGTACATGTAAGTTCATTGAGAGGCATCATGGCGTGGTGTAGGAACGAACGAAACCATATCAACTTGGCTATTATTGCCCCTCACTAATTATTGGCGATGAGGGCTGTTTTTTCCTCACCAATAAATGGTGATGAACTGACCTCGTCATCATTGTCCTTACCATTGAATGGTCCTCGTCACCATTATTCTGACGGTGTCGTGTGAATTACATGTAACGGTATTTCGATCATCCTCGCGAGCCAGTGTATCAATCGATAGGTTACGATCGATACACTGGTTTTGTTATAGTTAGCCATAGCAGTTCTGGACATAAATAGCGCGAGGGGTCGAACCAATCAGTACGCGCGCTAAAGCAGCTCATCAGGCCAATCCGCAGCGAGGTTTGAGTTTGACTGGTTTGAATTTCATCGCCGGTCAGACTACCTTTGAATTTGGAGGTGAAATCGACATCGGGTGTCAAAGCGAAAACCGCAGGCTTCAGATACCGACACGCTCATTCAAAACAACTGCGGGGAATGAAATGTACGAGATTGTGTAATAGACACGACTACTCAGAACTCATCCGAATCACCAAAAAGGTCAAGGTAAACCCTCTGCAAGGATTTAGGGATTACCTGTACTTCGATATGTACTTCGGTACTGCAGATGTATTTCGATATGTGGAGGCGTTACTTCTTGATGGAGGGCAGCTGGCTACTGAGTGTCTGCATAAGACTCTTGTATTCGAACTTGACGATTTGGCTATAAACACGAGATCATCCATTTCGCAAAAGAAAACCTGCAGTGCCCGATATAAATATTTGTCGAATGGATTTCGTTAAGGCTATATTTGCGTTACGCGAAGAAAGTTGACAGCTCGATGTCTTCATTAATAAGCATGGCATGGTAAGCCGTATATATTTTCAGTACGATAGCCTTTGGTAAATAAGTATCAGAATTTTTTTTTATCTCTTCAGTCATCGTGTATAACGATAACGTTTTTATTCAATCCGTCGTTTTTCATGACTCTAAAAGATGCACGATACACTCAAATTTGTCGTTTTTTTTTGTTTCCAGTTACCGTAAGGGGTACAATAATAAATAATAGAGATACAACGGCAGATGTGACAGATTCTTTTCTTTAGCAGTATTTAATGACGCAAACGACATTGAGCGCAAAATAAGAGATGTATATTTAGCTCAGAGTGCATGTGCGATGCAGCTGTCGGGATGAGAAATAAATGGATAAACATCCAGTGTTTAAAATTCTTTGTATTAAATTCCCGTTTTACGAAATATATAAAAAAATCTTTGCTTATATTTTCCCTCAAGAGATTATTTCCCCGTCTCTTGAAGCAGACTTTTTACGATCTATCAATAATTATCTTAATCAGAAAGACATTCTGACTTCCATACATGTATATGATAACGTTATATATATTTCTTTCCCATAAAAAAAAATAATGAGCAATTTGCTCATGATGAATCGAGAAGTCGGCTTTTCTTTTACACGTCAGATCTCGTAAATATCTTATTTTTTAGTTCAGCCGAACTAATGGTTTTGTTTGTGCTGATAAGAAAACATTACAGGTAAAATAGCCTACGGCAATGAACAATACAGCATTTACCGCATAACATATGAAACAATCTAGCTCGATATGGGTTTGTGAATCAAACTCAGATTTTACCAGAAAGAACATGACATGAATTTAGTTCCATAAATGGAATAAAAATACAGATAGATACATAGGTCCTTGTCATTCAACACTATTCTATAGCAAAATGAGAGTTTGAATATACCAATTACTGCACGGCTTTACTTACATCGGTACGGAAAGTGGTGATTAGTAAATATTTGTATCTCTTATCGTTTCATATTGCCCGGAGTTTATAATTCTACCCTTAAGACGCGTGCACTTATGTGCACTCTTAAAATTAGTCACGGACATCCCCCCAAATTACATGCAGGGATTTTCTCCAAATTCCAAGCTTACATTTACAGCTAAACTCAAGGTGACACATGACCTGAAATTTACATATTCCATGAATTCAGTGTTGAGCTGCAGAAATACAGAATATGTTCCTGAATTTCAGGCAAAAATCCCTGGAATAAGCTATTGAGAGTGTATGCGCTCGAACGCTCATTTAATCGCCGCCTGTCATATATTCCTTACTCTCCTGTTGAGCAAGGAAGGTAAGCGCATAGCATTCCGCTTCGCAATCCGCTTGAACCGGTTGCCATATGTAATAATATTTTATTCACCGCATGTCCGTATTTATATTAATAAATGAACTGGGTTATGATAATAAATGACTGCATGTATCATTTGTTGACCTGAGGCACCTGTTGTACGATTCATTCATTTATAATCAAATTAATTTTGCTCAAATCATCTGGAAATATGTTGAACATGCATATCTGATGATCGAGATTATTTTTTGTCTCCATGAAAACATGTTTTAGGGGTTATCAGTATAATGAAATATGGTCAAATTTACAAGCATTAACACAATTATGGAATGGGGATATAGCTAGAAAATACCACGTGAGTTGTTATTGTACTTCAAATTATAGCATATTTGGTATTTTGAGAAAGGTTGTATGATACACTAAATGACTATATCACATTTAAACATGTTTGTTGAGATTATGATGTCAAAATGACGTTATAAGGTGACAACATAGTTTAGAAAAATAACCCAATGGGCTTCAATACCCCTCGGCTATCAGTTATTGTCTACACTCAGCAATCATGCATTGCATAAGATGTATTTTTAGAACTTTGACAATATCATCTAGGTTAACAAAAATCTGATCAAGTAAGGTTGACTGTAGTTCTCTCATTATCGAAATATATCTATGTCAGCTTTAACCAAGACCCTAATTGATGGAAATTTTTTATGCTTAGTTTCTAGTAGAGTATGACCAAATTTGTAGCTCTAAATATACTCTTCGGTATAGCTCTTAATCAAATTATGAAATTTGATATTGGAATTACAGATCAAGGTCAGTCATCTTCGACAATTTTCTGATCTACTCTAACTTAATTGCGTATGGAACATGAATTCAGAGATCTTAAGACTTAACATATACAATTTGACTTTTAGAAAATAGGTCAAGTTCAGTGCTATTCAATAGACTTAAGGTCCAGGCATAAATACTATAAATTTGAACAATGTAGATATAATCCTTCATGAAATATTGTACTAAATAGAATCTGACCTGGATAAAATAGGTCAAAGTCAGTCATCTTCAGCACACCTCTGGACCATCGCAAGATGTACACAGAGTATTAATTTGGAAAGCCTAGCTATATATTTTTTATGTTATAATAGAAAACAGTATATGACCTTGAAAAATTGGTCAAGGTCAGTCATCTTCAGTAAACCTCTGAACCATCGCCAGATTTATACATAGTATTAATTTGGAAAGCCTAACCATATCAAAATTGGTCAAGGTGAGTCATCTTCAGCAAATATTTGAAACATCGCCAGATGTATACACAGTATTACTTTGGATATTTCTTCATGTTATATCATAATAAGCAGCAAATGACCTTGAAAAAATAGGTCAAGGTCAGTAAACTGGGATAGGCTTCTAGTCAATCACCAGTTGCATATGTAATATGAATTTGGAGACCCTAGCTTTAATCCTTCAAAAAATATAGCAAATATTAGAATTTGACCTTGATAAATTAGGCCAAGGTCAGTCAATAGGCTTCTGACCCTTCACCAGATGCATATGTGATATGAATTTAAAATGCCTGGCTGTAATCCTTCTTGAGATATCGTGTCCAAAGACAGACAGACGGACAGACAGACGACGCTGACGACGACAATACCCTTCGGGCAAAATTTGCCCGAGGGGTAATGACAGAAAATCGCTTTCTTATGGACTTTATGATCAATATCAATTACCACAGTAATGTTTCTCAGATAACCCGGACATGTATTGGACATTTATTACTAATGATCGAAGATCATATTTGATCTCCACGAAAACGTGTTTTAGGTGATGTCATCGCAATAGAAAGAGTCAAAATCTCAAGCACTATGGCAATTTTGCCATGTAAATATAGTTATTAATGCGGAAAACCGTTGGTTGCAGCTTATTTATTTCTATTCCAGGGATATATAGACGCAAAGTAAGTGGTTGCCAGGATATCTGAGTTGTAGGCGATTTCTCTCAATGAAACCCATTCGATATCTTCCTGCATGTTTGATGCGCAGGTGACATTGTCAACATATAGTGTCTCTCTCTCGGTACGTCTTCCATATATAAGTGATCACGAAAGAATAATGGGGGCCCTCCCCCCTCAACAATATAAAGGAAAACAATTATAAGGGTGAGGAATGAGTTTGAGTTCAACTGTCTTTTTCCTCGGCAACAGTTTGCAGCGACGCTTTGACAAGGTATATTGCTTTTCGTTATTTTGGGATTACACTATCTTAGTATAGCACAGATTCTAGTGCTGACAAATTTGGTAGAGTCTCGAGCGGGATTCGAACCAGCGATCCCCAGAGTAAGGCTCCTAATCGTCAGCACTATAATTCGGCGATCTAAACCACTCCGCCAACGAGCCTCTCACAAAATAGGAGGGAGCAGACGGACAGTCTTGAAAGCGAACATACAGTATCCCTCTGATGGCCGTAATGACACAGCTCTCATTGTTGAATACATAGGAATTTGGAACCGCTGTTTTCGCAATTTGATTGAATTTTTCAGAACCTCTGTTGGTGGTAACCTCATATCCTTTCAAATGACGCTTAGTCTTCATGATGGACCTATGCGTGGGATCGCCCTTCATTTGAAGCGGCAGCAGGCTATACCGTCCGTATATCGCCATGGCTATTTCCTGATGTGGGGCGCATGTGCATGATGCAAGCCTCTTTCAAGTTATCCTACCCGGCATCTTCCATGGCCGCAGCGCGAGTATTAATGACCGTTGTCAAAATACGATACCAAAAAGCAGATGTTCTATCCTTCAACCCTTGTCTTAGTCGTCAGTATGGTCCACAAATCAAATTGGCTGTTGGTAGAGGGTCACGATCCAAGATAGACGAAGGACATGTTGCTCAAAGATGTCTTTTATCTTCGATGTGCGTCGTCGCTTGGTCGGAGGTCGACTGACACTAATTTACGGGACAGTGACTCTTTGGTTCATTTGATTCATGGCTCGTTTCGCTTTGTGTAACGAGATGTCTCTCCCTTCTTTGGCTCGGCATTTGACTGCCTTTAACGACAAGCCTGAGCACATCGCCACTTCGGTTGACTTGTGTCGTGATTGAGTGTTACGAGCAGGAGGAAGGATTTTGGCGATATTCCCAAGCACGTTCCCCGAGTCCGTGGCTCCGTTGAATGCATGTGCCGCTATACACGTGCAAGCCACATCCGTTTTTTTTTCAATCCATATGGCTGTGTACATTTACACGGGCAAATCACCATCTTCATTTTAAAAAGTTCCGCGATCGGGCCTCTCGGAAATGGAGTGTCAGCACCACTTTTCCACGTTCGAATGCAATTGGTTGTGCGGGGTCATCCATTATATTGATTTTGCTGGTGCGCATGTCTGGACAGGCAGGTACAGCACGTGGTTACATCTTTGTGTCACTTGATCTCTGTATTGATCTTCCATCAGACAGATACGAAACACAAATACAGCGCCGATGATGTGTGTGTCGATCACATCTTAATAGATGTACAGATCGTATAACCCCGCATTCAGGTTCATCATGGTACTGGTCCGCTTGACGTCATAACCGACGTGTACGTATACTGGATATCCACCAGGCCATATTCCCATCGTCCAGGGAGATGTTAAGGGCGCTACAGTAACGTGAAGTAATGGGATAAGGTGTTGTCAGGGAACAGCTTGGCTAAGATATTACTAGGCAGTGTGAGGTGAAACAATACGAGTGACGTTTCCCTTGTCATGCCCCCATTTTAATAGACGTCACATGGTACTGGTCCGCGTTCATTAGCTTTGAAAAAGTTGGAAGTATCTCCAACGAAACGTCAGCTCCACAGCAATAAAGAAGTTGTTATCCATAGAATAGCCTTGTGTTATATACGCCGACTTCTAAATGCCTATCAAAGAAATTAGACGTCACAGGCCTCGGGTATCTGTGGACGGCTTCGTGAGGTATGGGAGTGTGTCACCTCTCTCAATCGACGTGGTGATTGGAGAAGTGTGACGGGTCCAACGCTGGGGATTTCCACACATTTCTGGAAGACGTGCTTGTCTTTCCACCCCTGTGCAAATGCCTTCCACCATTGGGGGCTGCCTGACACCTGTGGCGACCCATCATGACATTCTCCAGTCCATCATGTAGCTGCTGGGGATCACTCATTTCTGGACCAGAAGTTCACTTTGATCGTTTCAAGACATAATAGGATTGTTCTTTCATCCGCTCCTGCAATAAGTCACCGACCCTCTACCCTCTGCGGGGCTGATGGTGGTACACCTGGTAGCGGCGGCTGTGGGACAGATATGAGATGCGTTATCCTTTCTGCACGTACACGTGTTGGGTCTTTCAGGGAACGATCTTAGACCGCAGTCGTAGATGATCGGGGTGGCTTGCTTCAGGCTGATGGGTGTGTTCATCCCACTATACGGCGTCCAATTTATCCAACACGTTGTCTCATTACTCCATGATTTGACCGCTGAAGGACCCGGACTCGATACTTTATTTAGGACGGATCATGTGACTTATGAGGGTCCGTTCATTTATTGATAATTTCATTCGCTACTGCATCGGCCATGGCATAAGCCCAGTCCAGCTCGTCTGCTGACCGGTCGTCCACTAGTAACACTTGATCCACATCCGCCACGACATTTTCCAAAGCGGAAAATAGAACAGCGTGTAGGGTAAAATGCACTGTATCCCAATATCGCCGAGCCAATTCCACTAAGTAGGGGCCGGGTTGCCGTTGAGTTTCTCAGAGAACACCAGTTTTAATTTGTTCTGACTCTTCTAAAACTGACGAATATGAGCCGGTCGGGATTTTCTAGGGTTTGCATCACGGATGTATCTCTCTTCCATGGTATCGATCTTATCCTCATAGACCTAATCAACCTAATCATCAACGGTACGGTGTACCTGTGGTTCTCAAATCAGCTTCGAGTATATAGGCTCCTGGCGCACCCAGTTGGTTCTCGGGCACTTTCGCAAGAGTTTTCATCCGGAACGTTGTTACAGGTTAATCTGGAAATATCGGTTGGATTTTGAAAGAAATGCGCCTATTCGCAAGAAGAAACCAGACCGGAAAAGGATAAAGTACAAGATATATGCAATCTAATCATTTCTCGTTCTGTGGTTTATTCGATTTTAAGAAGAAGGGGTTATACACTCTGAGTTTTTGAGAGCGTGGCGTCGACTTGATTGTCCGACGTTTCTTTGCCTTTCTATGAGACCACCTGCACACACAGACACCTCTCCAACTTTAGTATGATTGATGTTCTTCCTATAATGTCAAGCCATTGCGTCCACTTGTGCGCCTCTTCTTTCACCTTGGAAAATGCACTCTCCAGTTGAAATAATTATCAAGTTAAATATCATTCCGTCTAGCATGTGTAATAATCACCAATACAGTGTGATTGTTATGTGCTTACCCAACTGACAATGATCGATATATCAATAATGCATTGATTGGAGGTATCAAACCTGTCACGCCCTGATAAATAAAGGATCTCTATGCACAATGTTATGTATATCTCGTCAATACCGATTCTATCATCGCTGACAGTTAATGGGCTGAGTAGGCGGCGTATCATTTTCATGTGTCTGTATCCGGTGCTCGACACTTATTATGCTCTCAGACAAGTTTAGTTCCAATATCGGTCGGCAAAATTTGTCCCGCGAGACTCCCTTCAACGGGAAGAATCTCTAGAGGAAGTGGTAGCCTCCCCACCCCTCCCACTGCATTTTTTTCGACTGATAAATTCAGTATATGACTATAATCGACTCGTTGTGTGAATGATAATATTGTCGACTGGGAGATGGTTAATATTCAACCATGGGAAACCCCCTTTGATCAAGATTATTATCATTAACTCCTCACACCGGTGTGGTGGCTAAGAGTGTCCCGTTTTCTATCTTTTTATTGAGTGAAGAGTGTCCTACCTCTGGAGACATCTAGAGAAGAGTGTCCTTGCTGTGTTAGAAGATAGGAGCCGGACACTCTTAATATGGATATCCTTATCCTTATGCGTACGCACCCCTCGACCCCCAGCCTACGGGCCTGACACCATACTATTATGTTAACACACACAATGTGGCTCTCCCAGCGTAGGTGTAATGTGATGGAGGGGATAATAAAGTGTGTAATACGGAATACGCTTGCTGTTGTTATTGTTCTCTTATCTGTCTCCACCATGGCGTTAAGACGTAAAGGGTGGATACAGCCTGTAGATACTGGTTTACAAACGGCCTTATATGATCACTCACTCGCACCTCCAAAATTCCTCTTTCTCTACTACTCCCGAGTGCGCAGGTGCACATCACTCTCAGTCTGTCTCTACTCCACGAGTGCTTCACTATGATATCTCACACTACCCATTTGGACAAGTATTGGGAAAACAACACCAAAATCCCTCTTTTTCTACTGCACATGCGCAGATTGACGGGATTTCATGGGGAGCGTCCGACTGGGGTGGTGTATAGTGATACACCACCCCAGTCGGACGCTCCCCATGAGTGTTTTAAACTGATACCTCACACGACCCATTCGGACCAATATTGGCCATCGAAATGAAAACGAAAATAACTTAATCAGCACATCGAGAATATGCAGTCCATACCCTTTGAACTTTTAGCGGAAAAAAAACAAGAACTTGATCATATCCGTAAGCAAAAATTATCAAGAGCTCAATGGATCGTAGGAGAGAAACCCTCCAGCTATTTCTGCAGACTTGAGTCCCGAAATTATGTCAATAAAACTATTCCTAAACTTGTGACCAATGATGACATTATTTCTGATCAATTTGAAATATTATGTGCTGCTAAAAACTTTCATTCAGGCCTGCACTGTAGAAAGGAAAGGGAAGAACCTACCAGAAATCTGGACATCATACATGTACGACTCTCGAACATACCACTACCAATTCTCGGTGAAAATCAATCTGAGAAATTGGAAGGACATTTCACTCTCAAGGAAGCTACCAACTTTCTTAAGAAGATGAAAAATAATAGAAGCCCTGGATCCGATGGATTCTTAACAGAATTTTAAAGGTTTTTCTGGAAGGACTTGGGTATGTTTGTAGTGCGGTCAATAAATTATGGCTATCAAACGGGACAGTTATCAGTCACACAGAGACAGGGTATCATGACATGTATACCAAAACCAGACAAACCAAAACAATTCATGAAAAACTGGAGACCAATTTCATTATTAAATGTAACCTATACAAGTGCCTCGGGATGTATTCCCGAAAGAACTAAATGTGTTTTAAAGACCGTAATCTCTGAAAACCAATTTGGGTTCATGAGCGGGAGATATATAGGTGACAATAAAAGGCTGATATACGACCTGATGCACTATACAGAACAAGAAAATGTACCTGGCCTACTCCTTTTGGTTGACTTCGAAAAAGCCTTTGACACCATCTCTTGGTCCTTCATCTCAGATGGGTTTTTTTTTCAATTTCGGCCCCTCTAAAAAACAATGGATCAACGTTTTCTACAAAAGTACATCGGCGTCTGTCATTCAAAACGGTTTTTTTCTGAGTTCTTCAGTGTCACAAGGGGGTGTAGACAAGGAAGTCCCCTGTCTCCTTATTCGTATTATGCGCGAATCCTTTCCATTATAACCAGACAAAACGTAGATAGAAAGGGTATACAAATAGGGGATATAGAATACAAAATCAACCAATATGCAGACGACACTACGTTTATACTAGATGGGTCCGCTAAATCGATGGAAGCTACTCTCAGACTATTGGATAAATTCGCAGAAATCTCTGGATTAAAACTTAATACAACAAAAACAAAAGCTATATGGAACGGCTCCAAAAAATTCAGTAAACAGGTGTTCCATCACGGGAAATACTTTCTTCCTTATAAGTTTACAGTACCTAACTGTTTAGTAGGTAAACTTTATTTTGTTTGATTAACTGCTGTCATTAACACCACGTGACCGGGAACTACGAATCACGAGACTAGTAGTGCCGGTTTGCCTAAATCAAATCCGGTCCTATATATGTAATACACTAACTTGGATATACCTTAGACCAATATAAGTAATTTTGTCCCTTAGTAATAACCCTTCTAATACCTTTGTAAATGTTCTGGTATTATATGTAACAGGAAAACAACACTGAACCAATTTCAATCCCAGAATGCACTTGCAGAGTTCCTGTGACATCACCTGGAATTAGTGTTATTGATAATGATACTATTTGAATGAGTGCCATTGACAATGATAATATTTTTTCGTATTTTGAACATTCGTTGGACATTGAGAGAGAATGAATTCCAGAACGAGTTCTCTTGTACGTTATGGGGTTCTCTTTCGTGCCAATGGTATATGGGCATTGTGCACTTCCTCTTGGTACTCTCAAGTTCCCATCCGACACACGGGTATGTGTATGTAGCAAGTTATCCCATGATTTCTCAAGCTACCACACACAGCAAAATTATACGGGCATAATGGACATTTGCATGGTTTATTACCCATATGAATTTTTCCATGATGTCGTAAGGTTGTTATCGTAGCAGCCTTATATGGGCATGTATATAACTCATCACCAGTATGTGTTCTTTCCTGAATCCTCAAAGCTTCTTTTCGAGCAGCAATGTATGCACAGGCTGAACGTGCGTATGGTTTTTCCCCAGTAGGAGTTCTTTCGTGGATTTCGACGGCTCTTCTTTGGACAGGGGTAGATGAGCACTCTGAACATTTGTGTGGATTTTCCCAATTTTAGTTCCTTTGCGAATTTCAACGGCTTTCCTGTGGGCAGAGGAATAGTTGAACACAGTGCATTTGTATGGTTTTTCACTGTCGGTTTTCTCCTAATGTCTTGCACTTGTTTTCGTGGCAGCACCCTTGGGGCACACTGAGCATTTGTATGGTTTCTCACCCGCATGAGTTTTCTTGTGACTTTTCAATCCTGCTTTCGTGGTAGCACCAAAGGGGCACACTGAACATTTGTATGGTTTTTCACCCATATGAGTTTTCTCGTGACATCTTACATTTGTTTTCGTGGCGGCTTTAAATGGGCACATTGAGCATTTATATGGCTTATCCCTAGTATGTTTCCTTTCATGAATCCTCATTGTTTCTCTCCGAGCAGCTCTATATGGGCAAAGTAAGCATGTGTATGGCTTTTCTCCAGTATGAATTCTTTGGTGAATTTTCACTGATATTTTTCGCACAGAGGTATATGGGCATGTAGTGCATTTGTACGGCTTCTCACCAGAGTGAATTTTTCTATGCGCTGTTAAGGTTCCTTTCTGACAAGTCGCAAATGAGCAATATAAACAGTTGTATGGCTTCACGCCAGTATGAGTTTTTCATGATATTTCAAGGATGCGCCATGGGCAGTCCTATAGAGGCACAGGGAGCATTTGTATGGCTTTTCACCAGTATGAGTTCTTTCATGAACTCGCAAGCTTCCTTTATATGCAGTCATAAATTGACACAAGGAACATTTGTATGGGGTTCTACTGGTATGCCTTCTTTCATGCAGTCTCAAGTTACCTCTACGTGTACAGCTATATGAGCACAGTAAACACTTGTATGGCTTTTCCTCAGCATGAATTCTTTCATGAACATTTAAGTGCCCTCTATGGGCAGATGCATATGGACATACGGAGCATCTGTATGGCTTCTCCCCAGTATGAGTGCTTTCATGAATCTTTAAGGTTCTTCGCCTGGTTGCTCCATATGGACAAAAAGAGCATCTGTATGGCTTCTCACCAGTATGGGTTCTGTCATTCGTTAGGTCTCCTGTATGTAAACTATTATCTGGGCATTTGTATGGCTTCCCCCCAGTGTGAATATTTCCGTGAACTTCCACAGCTCGTTTACTTGGCGAGTTATGTGAGTACGCTGAACTTTTTCCACCAATATTGGCTGTTTTAAGACCTCTTAAACGGCTTCTCTTGAAATTTGCGCTGATTGGGCAAGGTGCACATCTGTTTGCCTTGTCGCCCGTCAGGGTTCTTCTAGGTCTCGTGATCTCATTGTGTTCTGCTCTCGTTGTGTGATCGGTAGTCTCACCAATATGCTGCTGTAGTATGTCAGAGTTAACAAGTCCACAGTTTGATCTACTCCTATTTCTCGTCTTAGAATCACTTTTCTTATGGATCACGGGGAGAGAATTGTCAGGTAACATATTATCTTCCACAATGGATGGCTGGTCAGTCGACGGAGAATTCGGAATGTCCTGTAAAGGAAGAACCATATGACCAATTTATAATTCAAATAGCAAAGGAGATGATACGATAAGGTGGGATTTTCGCCTGTAAGTGGTGCGGTTGAAATCGAAAAAATAAAATGTCCTAAAAATAATGGTGTTTTAATGTAACGGCAAGAGAGAATATATGTGTACACAATATGTGAAAGTTCTAGCTCGATAGCGTTATGATTCTAGTTATAACATGAAATTAAAATCCACAGCGTGTGCTATTTCATGAAGGGTCATGCAAGTCATGCAAACACAAATTTAAACACGAAGGACTCCTTGGACCAAAACGCCAATCAACTTGGGTACGGTTTCCTATGTTGCTACCTTGTCTGATGCTCGTTTTTCTTAATCAATTGATTTCTGTACGTCTCTAAGGACCACATATGTTTGGGTGGGTAAATGGCCCCAGAACAGGTGCGGTAGAAGTGTCAAAAATAAAATATTGCATATACAAGAAATTGTTCAGTTGGCATGGAGTACAATATTATATTGTATACCCAGGAAAGTTTTAAGGCACGGAGTCTCATCCTTCTCGAGTAACAGGGCAGTGAAGTAGTGCATTCGTGCAAAATCGTTAATTTTGAAGCGAAAACACATCATATTTCTTTCTATAAACATATGAAGATAAACGATAACCAGAACCAGCTTGATACAGCATACTCGCTGTTCCAATACGTAATCGGTTATCGTTTATCTTCATATGTTCACATATGTTCACAGAGAATAATAAGAATTGTTTTCACCTGAGCATTAACTAGTTTGCACGAATGCACTACTTCACGGTCCTGTTACTCGAGAATCATGAGTATACAATATAATATTGTACTTCATGGCAATTGAACAAATTATTGTAGTGGAAGTATTTTATTTTGGTACTTCTGTATTGCACCTGATCTGACATGCCTGGGGCCATTTACCCATCTAAAGATACAAGGTCCTTTCTGAATCTCCTGTTAGTCCGAGCTTCCTCTTTCCCTTCCACCACAACGACGGTTAATTTCTGAAATTGCTAGTGTTACGGCGTAGTCTCCTCATTAAGGATGAGAAACTTTCCTCGCCCCAGTACATTTTTTTTTATTATTCGGTCGTTTCACAACACTTAACTCGCATTTTTTCATCAATAAATAGTTTTTCTTCGTGGTCAGGCCAAGTTTGGCAAGATCCGTTTCATCCTTCACCTGTTATTGGAGTTTCATTTAATTTTTCATTTGCTGGGTAAACGAAATGTAGGACAGTCAGTTTATTCAGGTCATGTTCATTTCTTCGAGAGGGAAGGTCATATCCGGTATCGTGTCAGCGAATCAGCCACGTGACCCTTGTGTCAGAGATTCCGTGCGAAACATAGTAGGGCCTATGCAATAACTAACGTCCATACAATATCATGCGTTCTGGTTGAGCTTATAGCACCAACATATGTTCACTGTAATACGAAATATCATAATGAAAATATTGCTTACATGTTCCCCGGACTCTTGGTCAACCATCACGTCAATTGTTTGCCCGATTTACCTCTTCACATCCGGTAACCGACTCTGGTTCTCTAATTATTGACGGTTCTCTTTTTATTCGCACAGTTACTGGTTCTCTTTTTACACGCACATCTACCAGTTCCATCTTTACTGGTACATCGATTGGTTCTCTCTTCACTAGTACATGTACAGCGATGTCCTTGCTCATTTGACTTCCGGTCACATGCTCTTGACTTCCGGTCACATGTTCCTCGTTCACACACTGAGACATATTTTTTGGAAACAATGATGGGGGCTTCTTCTTTGAAATAATCTTCTCGGATTCTGTGGGAAAACACAAAGATTGATATTTCTTAAGTATATAATTGTTTTCGTTGTGGTAATGCCTACTCTGAGGATCAAATTCTGGGGAGGAATATCTGGAAGATATCTTCTCCAGGCTCTGAAACTGTGCGTCTTTTGGACTCGTTTTAGTCTAGACATCCATGCACACCTACGCTCACACAAAATCTGATCAAATAGAAACAACGCAAACTTGAAACATTTAAATTGGGCGGCGCAACTCGATTGACGGGCCAGTTCATTTCAAAGTGACTGCACTGTGTTGGTGCACACACCCACCACTTTACCGCGGACGTCACTTCGATGTCGATTTCAGTTCGCTTCGGAGGTCTGGATTGATTTAGTCCGAAGTGTCAAAGGCTGAAGACGGTATCTCTCAGATATTCTGTCACAGATACTCAAAGTAGGCAATTCCAGAACCAGGACATGACCAATCTAGCTAAATAACGAAACGATCACTGTATAGCATATACATAGGAAAAGGGGGCATGTCCTATCAAAGACCAAAGCGAGGCCATAGTAACAATCGTTGACGACTCGAGCCACTCGTCGCAGTCTCCAGTTGACAATTCTCCCACTGAGAGCTATACAGCGGGAAACATGAAGAAAATATTACTGTCAACGTTTATGTTTGAAGAACAATATTACCTTTTAACCATTGAGATAAACCCTGCAGTGATCCATTCGGACATACAAAGGACCATGTATGTGCCACTTTTCGGCCTCCTGTATCTGAAGATTTCTTCCGAGCCTGTTGCATGCTGTGATCAGCCATTATCATTTTGGTCTGTGAGCATTCATAGCACTTGACAAACATGGCTGCTATGTAACTTGTGTTCACCCAGCTGTTTTATCTATATTGTCATTCATTATGGCCATGGTCTACTTTATACCTACATGATATGACACAGCAAGTCCTGATAAAGGGGCCACCAAGACAGGACGTCCGGGCTAAACGCTAATATGCCTAGCCCAGATGTCCTGTTTACAGGGCTACGGTACATGTAGTAAGGGACACGACTTGAGTAACGGGAGTAGATCTATTATAGTCAATAACCTGGAAAACATAGCCATGTTGTAGCACTCGATGACCGACATATCCGATACTGATTATAGTTGTCCAGTACAATGGATGACTGTCAGGCTGTCTTTTATTATTTGGATGTTCGATTGGGCTGTGATACGGACATTGGTAGACATCAACATATTGAAGGAGGACGTATTCCAGTCACATCATATTGGACTATAATACGAAACCAGTATGGAAAACAAAACCCGCATTACGTTACTTCATCCTTCGATGCATGATATGTATCAACGTTATTAATTGAGATGGGTAGGCTTATCCAGTCTAACGAAACCCATGTGTTGTGAAAAAGTCATGCCCTCCCACAGAAAAATTAGTTATGGAGATTTTTAAACTGATTTCAAGATAACATACAGTACCCCGTCTTCCTCTTTCCGCCACCAAAACATGAAACGCGCGATAAACGCTTGACCAGCAAGCTAAATTGCTCACTGGGAACGGATAAGGAAGACGCCTCATAAATTTTGTTAGCGCCTCGCTGCGAGTAAAGGTTTGAAGTGTCTGGGCGAACGCTTTATCCATATTCATTTTGGAAATTCAGGTATGCCATGTAATTTCATGGTCATACCTGATATATATAGAAGTTGAAAGAACTACCCACCTGATGAAAACTGGCTTTAAGGAGAATTAGGACCTTTGAGATTTTCGAAAATTTTGGCGAAGTCTAAATTTCCAAAAACGCCCCTCATCATTATAATGACCAAATTTTATGACACAATGATACCATGAGACATGAAATGACCAAAAATGTATTTTGTTAATACCTTTGTGAAGCAAAAAAAAGAAACGAAATGACAAAGAATTTCGGAAGCGACTTTCCGAAAAGAAATACTATTACAGGCCAGGAAAAGGAAAAATAAAATGTCTCAACTAAGTTTTGGAGATCCTACGAGCAAAATTATCCATTCCGCCTGAAGCACGTGGCCGTACTTTCATATTCGACTGTGCACGTGAACACAAAACACAGTTGAAATTTCGCCATTTTGCCTCCGACGTCAAAAGAAAATAAAGATAATTCAATATAAAATAAACTACAGCAGATATGAAATTCAATTTTTCCACAAATACACAGGTAGATACGCACTTTTAAGTCCATCTGTTGGCAAAGAAATCGAATTCAGCGCTTTGAAATCACACAGGTGGAACCAAGTGGCAGCGTGCTTCTTTCCCAAACAAGGTGACCCATCACATGTTAATAATATTCATACGCTCAAATAGGCATGTCGAACATATCGTCCATAACATGTATAAACATCAAAGAGGCATCATAATTCGGTAGAATATGGTGATATTTAGAATACAAAATATTTAATTCGGCAGTTTCATTGCAGAAAATCATTTTTGGAAACCTCCCTGGAGATGTACTCTTTCCAGCCGCCTTACTCTAATATCCTGTTGCCTTCTTCTCGAGAAATCGCGCGAGATTTGCTAATTTTGTCAAACTCCGGAAAAACTGATCATCCGTCTAATTACATGAAATTTAGACAACAAAGATGGTAGTATAGTGGATTTTGGTGAGTAGCCCTCACACCTGAATGGTTGTGCATTCCGATCGCATGTTCTGGAAGCATTTGTCGATGAGAATGGGTGAACATAAACTCGCTTACCTCAATGTCATTAACCCTCCTGAACACGTGCCAACAACAACAACAACACAAAACAACAACAACATGTTGAATGACTGTCTTATTCAGATGGACTTTGATTGACAGGTGTTCAGTTTTGTGTGAAGGGTTAATGCACCGAGGCCGGAAGAAGTCCACCTGAGCAGGAAGAAATGTGAATCGCCATTTTCCTGAACAATTCAGTTGGTTTGACGACGTGTAGCATTCTATTTCCCCAAAAGTTCAAGTAGGTCATTCTTGTTTGACCTCAACGAAGAGATGATTCAACTTTATTCGTGAGTTAAACAGTCACTACATTTCTGAAATTCTCAAATTTTACTTCAAGAAATCCACTACATTTTTGGTTAATTTTCCACCACAAAGTCATTTTTTCGAGCTAGATCAAAGAAATAATCATATTTTCTTGTGTTTAGTTGTGTTTTCTATCTTTCTGAGATGAAATAATTCGCCCTTGATAATTTAGTGCCTTTTTAAAATTTTCAACCTGACCAAAAAATGTCAAAATCTCTTATGTCCGGATTCCCCTTAAAGAAGATGGCTCGGGGTCTATGCAAACAACGAGTTCCTCACTGTGTACTTTGATGTTTATCATTAGACATACATTTAATCACCAGGAAACATTGAATATATTCATCTCAAAACAATCGATTTAATCTTAATCAAATGACGTCACTAACAGATCATTTCCGAATAGCGGCTGAAAATTGAATTTTCCCACTTTTTGAATTTTAGGCTATACCGTACTACTGTGCTAAATTTTATGAATTTTCCTGAGATGCCCGTCCATGGCTAGTGATGTATTTCTGCGCACTTGAGTGCCCTACTTTGGAGACCTTTAGGAGTGGGTTTTATGCATGTCGGAGTAAATCTTAAAGTTTAGGTTCTACTGGTATTCAAATCACTCTACTGATATTCAAATCACTGTTAACAATTAGCCTATACATATTGCGAAAATATCCAAGTGCTAGAAATTCTCTGGCCTGGGCGATTTAGGGCCTGTCCAGGCCTAGGGGTGGGGGCATCCCTCCCCCCTCAACCTCTAAATATATTTCTTATCACTCGCGTCTTGAATCTGTTGACAAAGTTTAAAATATAATGCTTAAATAAAGAATAGCGCTGAAGTGGTGTCACCCAAAAATCGCGACTTTTCAGGTTGCTTGTATCGTTCCAGGCATTATTCTTAGTCCCGTGAGTAGTATATAAAAACCCGATTAGGTATTATTTATGCAAATTTGTGGGGCAAGTGTGGGGCTCTCCACCAATCAGAAGCGAGTATTCGTCTGACCTTTGGAGATGCCCCGCCCATATTTCAAATTGACCAAAAAGCTACCTCCAGCACAGGAGAGTTCCAATTTTTCCAGGTCAAAAATAGTTCCATGTATTCATCCGCGGTGATGCGGTCATGTCTGGCGTGATTCGGTCTCGGGAAAAAGCTTCCGCGGAGAAAAAGTAGTCCCTAGATAAAATGGTCCGATGGAGTCGAGTGAGGTATCAAAGTGAAGCTTAGGTGAAGGGGCATCTAATGGGCTGGGTGTGGGGTTGACATATCGGCCTTCTGCGCATGCGCGGTGGCGGAAGGGTATGAAAATAGCCTTTTTGGAGCTAGGGGAGCCCCTAGTGGACCGATGGGGTCGAGT